>ML779840.1:582499-595426 GCA_009831015.1 Picea engelmannii | reverse complement strand
GGAATTGAAATCGTTTTTGCCCTATTGGTCTAGAGATGTCATACATAGTGACGCCAACCCATAACTTCAACAACTCATCGATGAGAGGCTCAATATATATGTTCATATCTTTAACCTGGTACCTACCTAATTGGTTCAACATATTGTATGATTAATTATACTTATCTAGATGTCGTGATATATAAAAGAAATAATTACCATGCACGAAACAAAGAAATTAAATATTTTGTCATACTTTAAAGAAAACAAAAGATAATTAAATACCTGGAACAATCATTGCCAACATTGTATGCTCTCTCTTGATCGACATCTAAGGAGGAAGGTTATTGTTTATAACAAAAACATGCCACAATGAGTACGTAGAACGAAGCTCTCCAAATGGATTAACACCATCAGTTGCCAACGAAAGTCTAACATTATGAGGTTCTTCTTTAAAAATTGGCCACTTTTCTTCGATGTAGTTCAATGCAGAACCATCTGCAGGCATTCGAAGAACATCATCTCGACTTCTGTTCTTTGCATAGAAATCCATAAACAGTGCTATACTTTGGCACCTGAACAACCGCTGGAAATGTGGAATTATCGGAATATAACGAAGAACTTTGCGAGGCACCTTCTTTGACGCTTTATCGGTTCAATATATACTTATTTGACATTGTGGGAATTCATTTTCTAATGCATATTTTCCATAATATATGGTATGATCATTAGGACATGCATCAATAGCCTGATAGTCCATTCCAATTTCTTTCATAATCACGGATATTTATCGATATGTGTGTGGCAAAATACGTGACGTTGTTAATAGAACATCACCTAACAATCTACAAAATTCTGAACAATAAGTCAATGTAAATAATATTAATCGTCAATATATCATCCAATATACTAATTTACAAATTAGAAAACAATAGCAATATAGGAAAAAATTGAACCTTTTAAGTATTTGTGAACATGCAGGCATAAATAATTAACAAATTAAATACCTTAGTATCTGTGTGAGACATGTGTTTGATAAACCAATCAAAACCTTCAGGTTCACCAACAACAATATAGTAGATAAAAGATTTGTTGTTGAGCCTTCATAAAGAGGTTGACGTGACTTCTCGAGTAGAGTATCAACATCATGACTATCATCCTGGTTGTCCTCATCCATTGGAGCAAATGTGTCTTGGATCAATCTATGTATCTCATATTCTTGATTTGAATCACTAATGTTATCTCCATCCATATCATCATTAATAACTTGATCAACAGCTTCAATATTATGTTCTCGAAGTTCATCTCCCTGTAAAGTAGTATTTATGCTAGTACTTGGCAAATAACTCTCTGGAGGTCGACACTTTGGGGGCATCGTCTATATATTTAAAAAAACATAGAAAAGTTAGTGTGTATAGAAAATATAAAAATCCCGATAAGAAATATTACTAAAATTCATGACATATTGATTATTACAGAGAATAAATTAAATATTGAATCCTCTTACCAAGGGACGATATTCATAACCCCCTTCGGCGTGCCCCTTCTCCCTACAATGTCTTTGGGTTGTTGTTATTAAAATTCTTCCATTTTTCAAGCCTCTGCAATCATAGCAAGGGAAATAACATTTTCCATCGCCCCTCGCCTCTAATGTCGCTCTTAACCGAGCAAGCTTCCTGTCATTTTCGTTCATTGTGACAAATCCTTGTCCTGACAAGTAATTGTCTTACTTGCACCATACCAAACATTAAGTTGTCAATTTTTTATATTTTAGCTACTCCTTTCGATTATAAAATGTTTATTTGTAGTGACCTACATCTTTATAATAAGGTGATCCTATGTGTAGAGGATCAACATCATGACAACATAGATAACATCTTTATAATAAGGTCATATGTGTACAAATGTTTTCTTTATATAATAACGACATATATACCTAACATAAGTTTAGGGTTAGTGTTTATGTATCTTATTAGTCCCTATAGCAATCGATTGCAAGTCAAAATCATTTTGACTTTTGTAAATTTACAAAAATTTTAACAATGTTTTATAATGTTTTTCAATAAATATTTATTAATGAGAATTTTGTATATAAATAAAAATATTTTTTTTATTTTTAAATATTCAAAGGTCAAAAACTTTGAAGTGGCTAATTTCCCCTGGTTGGAGGTGACAATTAACCACAAAACAAAACAAAAAAAAAAAAATTATTATTATTTTAAAAAATCCACAAATAGCCATGTATTAATTAAAAGTACAAATAATGATTGATGTTACCGGCATTCTATGTGGAGTAAATGTAAGAATACACTTTGGATTTTGAGACTTTGTTTCATCTCCTAATGAGTTGATGATTGCACTTTCTCCACCGTCCAGATGTACACACCTGATCACGTCAACCACAATGTTTAGCCTCGGGTTTCACCGATCAGGGTTGAGTTTCAAGAGCAATTCCATATCTTTATCAATGAAAAGAGAGAGATATTATAGCTACAATTGAAGGGAAAAGGGTATATGGATTCCATAAACCTAGAATATTATGAAATCCACATACCCTTTTCCATAGAATATACTAACTAGATCCAAAAACCAAAGACATGGAATATGGTACTAGACATAGTATAATATATTATCAAGGAAAAAACAAGCTAAATGAAATTTGGACATTTGAACAAAAATTTACAAGTTAAATGAGTACATTAATAATAAAAAAATAACATACTAACCTTGCAAGTTCAAAATCCGAGATATGTAGATCGAGAATTAGATTTGTTCAACCAGCGGGTGATGGAAAAAATAGACAGCTCAAACAAAAGCCAAGAACAATGTCGCAACTATAGCAATTGTGTCGCAAAGTCTCTTAAACTGACGTATATATAGATCAAATAGTCAACTAGCCGTTAACACCGACCAACAAGATAGGCAAAATGTTCATCAATATTGCCACAAAAGTTCGTCGCTATTGTGACGAAAATCCCGACTAGAGGTAAAAAAAAAAAATCGTGGATATTGCGACAAACTTTTGTGGCAATATCGACAAAAATCCCGCCCTGTTTAAAAAAAAAAAATGAAACTAGTGGAAGTGTGGAATAATCCACCCATATGTAGTAGTGTCTGTTGTAGTTTCCATCATCCTCCACTACTTTTTCCCCATCCCTGTGCATTTATTCCCAATTCAACCCGGCAGGGACTACGCTGCCATGCAACACTTGTTCTTATTGTTGTTAATGTCCTATACTAATTTATTTCTATTTCTACCAGTTTACTAATATGATTAATAATAATACTATATGTTAGTAAAATATATGTTGGGTCTTAAATCAAGACCAACCCAAAACATCAACAATATAATAGTAGTCTTCGAACTTAGCATTAAATAACAAACACAAATACTATAATTAACATATTCAGTCTAATGTAAAGTTATAAATTACGTATTTAATTGATGACACTCTATCATAAGCATTGAACCAACATATATACAATCATAAATAATTTAATAACTCAAACTAAAAAACAACAAGTGAAAATAATATTAGTTTAACACTCATAACCTAGACAATTCATCATCATCATGAGAGACAAAATCATGTGACCTTAGTCAATTCCCTCTAGCTCAATCGGTTAAGGTGTGGGTTTTGTTTGCTAGGCGACCTGAGTTCAATATCCTTACGGTGAGTTTAGTCGAGAGGAAACACGCAATAATCCAACTATGTTAAGAGTTGGTGCGACCCAGGCTGGGTGCGATCCCCGGGTGAATTTGATGGCTTAGATGCCCATGGGTTGTGGTTTCTTAGCCAATGGTTAAAAATGTTGACCCTGCAAGTTACAAGCACATTTCTAAGAAACAAAAAAAATGAATCATGCGAGCTTAGTGGGGTTTTGAAACCTCATGCACTACCTTATGTAGTGCAATACATCCCACCTATGAATCACTGCAAATGCAACAAATATTTTTTATACTAATTGATATATTGAAAGTGTTGTGATCTTGGAAAGCTTCTCTTAATTTTTTTCTATCAGAAAGAATATTCTAAATAAAGTAATCTCCTATCTTCTTAATGTTTAATAGACCAATTGTGTCTCAGTGAACGTTAATCAACCTCATCATTATATTATTTTAAAATATAAATGTTTCAATTTAAGCATATCTAAAGTAGTATCATCATTGAGAAGTTTGCAAGCATTGTTCAAGTTGAAATAAATTAGGTGAAATTAAATAGCTTTGAAATTTTCTTGCTTATCAATTAAATAGCTTTTTTTTAATTTTGGTACATGGCATATAAAGAAATATAGAACCAAATAATACAGGAGTACTATCATCAACCCTTCATTAAAGGGCTCCATGACCAGCACAATTAATCTTTTTACTTTTTTATGTAACTCTTTTATGCACATACCAGTTATTTCAGCACACTACTTTTGTGGGATGTACAGTGAAAAAACTTTATGCATGCTACTTTTCCTTCCTTTTTGAGTTGATAGTTACATGTCCACAGTTTCTTTTTTAATGTAATGATGCAATATGTATTATGTAATGATGCAATATGTATTGTTTTCTCAAATGCTCGTATCGAGAATCATCATGCATGAGGATCATTATACCATGTACATACATAATATAATTTTTCTTTTATCTTTTTTCTAAGAAAAAAAATTATTAAATTATTGATATTTTTTAATTATTATTAAATTATCAATATTTTTATTTTTTTAACTAAAGAGTATATAATTTAGTAACATTATCGCATTTTGTTAAATAAATAATATATTTTTAAATAAAAAATAATAATTGTAAATCTACATATTTATATTAAATATATAGTGAAAATTGAAATTTTGTTAAATAAATAATATATTTTTAAATAAAAATTAATGAATTATAAATCTTAATATTTATGTTAAATATAGATGAAAATTGTGTTAATTATATTAAAAATTTATGGGTTTTTTTTAAATGAAAGGTAATTTAGTTATTAATATTTTTGGATATGAACCTATGACTTATAAAAATATTTAGAGCAACATAACCTAAATAAATAATTTAAATGGTAAAATTAAACTTTAACATTTTATCAATAAAAATTTGATTAAATCAATATTATTTTTTTGATGAACTCAACCTAGATTAAGGCCTTGGCACCCTTTTCGCTCCATCAAAGTATTTATTTATGTGTTATCCCCGACAATAGGGTTTCTTCTTGAAATTCCACCACCTTCTTCAGAAAAGTGTGATATATCTAGAATAGTTAACAGAACAAGCAAATATATTGCACAAATAATAGGAACATCAAATATGGAGCAAAACTATAGAGAAAAAATACAATATTGATATCAGAAAAATTAGTTCACTTGCCTCTTCGAGGGGGCAACCTCCAAATGAGCATATCTCTCTTACAATAATCCTCAACAACCTACAATGGAGAGATGCATTCTTTAAATACAGTTCACAACAAAAAATAGCACAGACCAATACCAGGTGTTATCCATAACTAACTTATAACATTCCACTAACCAACCTCATAACTACTTGTGGTCCCGATAATAATGAGGGTTGGCCACTTATTACAATGACAACTAACTAATGACTAACTACGAGGGGTTGGGGATGGATCCAAACATGCCCTCCCCCTTCAAAAGAAGTCTTGCCCTCAAGGCCGAAGATGCGGAAATTGTTGCAGGATGGCAGCTGGTTCCCACATTGCATCCTATGGAGATGTGTCCTTCCATTTGATCAACACTTCTTTGATAGTTCGGCCCCGCAAATGACACTCTCGCATGTTGAAGATATATTCGGGTTGCATCCAAATGGAGCCTTCTTCATCTAGTTTTGGTAGGATGGTTTGAACTCGAAAATTATGACCCACCACTTTCTTCAAACAGGAAACATGGAACACCACATGTATTTTGGAGGCAGTTGGAAGTGCAAGTTTGTAGGCAACTCGACCAATGCATTTGAGAATCTGATAGGGGCCATAAAATTTGGGTGCCAACTTGTGATGGCCTTGAGCTTTGAGTGGTGTTTGCTTGTAAGGTTGCAGTTGGAGAAACACTTGATCACCCTCTTGGAAAACCCTTTCGGAGCGTTGTTGGTTAGTTTGTCGCTTCACGCGATTTTGGTCCATGTGGAGGTTTTCCTTTAGATTCGTGAGGGTAATTGCCCTACCTTGTAGCAACTTGTCAATATCTGGGACCTTTGATGTGCCTAGAAGATAAGAAGTTATTGTAGTGGGTTGTTGGCCATACATCGTTTCATATTGTGTCATTTTGGTGGTTGTATGATAAGAAGTGTTGTACCACCATTCTTCCAGTGGTAACCAATATTCCAACCACAGATGTTGTTTGTCTGAAACAAAACAATGCAAGTAAGTTTCCAAACACTTATTGACCACTTATGTTTGACCATCTATCTGTGGGTGGTATGTTGTGCTCATGTTCAATTGTGTGCCCTGTAATTTGAACAATTCCTGCCAAAAGGTCTTGGTGAAAGTAGGGTCATGGTCAGATACAATGGATGTTGACATGCCATACAACTTGAAAATATGATCAATGAAAACCTGTGCAACTAGATCTGGTGTAAAAGGGTGTGTGAAGGCACAAGAATGGGCATACTTGGAGAGGTGGTAGACCACTACCATTATGACTTACTTGTTACCTGCTTTGGGAAGGCCCACTATAAATTCCATGGAGTTGTCAGTCCAAATAGAAGCTGGAATGGGTAATGGTAGGAGAGCTCCAGGGGTCTTAACAGTTTCACCTTTATGGAATTGACAAACATCACATTCGGTGACAAAGATGAGGATATCCTTCTTCATACCTTCCAAAAAAAAAGAGCGGTGAGCATGAGCATAGGTCTTTTGGAAGCTTGAGTGACTCGCAAGAGCAGAAGAATGCAACTCATTTAAGATCCTTAGCTTGAGTGTTGAATCCATAGAAAGAACCAGAAGATCCTTTTATATGAGTATATTGGCTTTCCAAGTATAGTCGTTGGGGGAACTAGTGTCAGTTTGAAGTTGTTGAATTATCTATGAGATAGTGGGATGGGCCATCCATTCACGTTAAACTTCATCAATCCAATGAGTGATTGGTAATGATAGATCAAAGAGGGATTCTTCATCTTCATATTGTTTGAACAACACATCTACCACGATATTGTCTATGCCTTTCTTATAGATGATCTCATAATCATAGCCCAACTTTTTGGTCACACACTTATTTTGTTATGGGGATGACAACCTTTGCTCAAGGAAATACTTGAGACTATGGTGATCGGTTTTGATCTGAAAACAATGCCCCAATATATATGGTCACCAAGTGTGCACAACATGGAGAATGGCCATCATTTCCTTTTCATATGTAGATTTTCCCAAATTGCAACTACTCAAAGCCTGGCTAGTGAAAGAAAGAGGTCGATCGTCTTGGGTGAAAACTGCACCAATGCCAGTTCTTGAAGCATCTAATTCGACCAAAAAAGTTTTTTTGAAGTCAGGGACTACTAAGACTAGGGTAGTATACATGGCCTTCTTCAAATCTAGGAAGGTTTGCTCTGCTGCAAGGGTTCACTTTAATGCCATCTTCTTCAGAAGGTTCATCAATGGTTGGGCAATTTTTCCATAATGGTGGAGAAATTTCTTGTAATATCCTATGAGGCCAAGGAAACCTCGAAGGATTTTCAAGGTCTTGGGACATGGCCAATCCTACATAGCTTGAATCTTGTTGTGGTCCACGCATACTCCGTCACAGTCGACAATGTGTCCCAAGTATTCGACCTCACTTGCCCCAAAAGAACACTTGGAATTTTCGACGAACCATTGATGGTCTCGTAACAATTGGAGGAGTGTGTCCACTTGTTGAAACCCAAGTGTGGTTGTAAATAAGAATGTCATCAAAGAAAACCAGAACAAACTTCTGAAGGTAGGGCTTCAAAAGTTTATTCACGAGACTTTGGAAGGTAGATGGAGCATTATAAATCCCAAAAGGAATTACCAAGAACTCGTAATGGCCTTCATGTGTTCTAAAAGAGGTCTTTGGAATATCTGCTTCATTCACCTGATCTGGTGATAACTAGAGCGAAGATCCAATTTGGTGAAGAAACATGCAACCTGGAGCTCATCCAACATATCATCAATGACAAGAATGGGAAACTTGCCTTAATGGTCAATTTATTAAGGGCACGAAAATATGGATTGTTGGGCTTGTGATTTGGTTGTTTTATGATGATGATTGAATCCTTTTTGTACCGGTATTATATTCGTATTTAACCATTTTGAAGAAGTTTTGAATGACTTTACATCAATTCGTCATAGCTTTATACTAGGTATGTGCAATTGATGTTTTGTGATGGTTTTGAGTTAAATTCAATTTGATTTTATGTCTAAAAGAATCTAATGTGCGATCTGTGTGTCACAGGATGAATTCACCATGTGATTTTCAATCTGATAGCTCGTTCGACACTCCATCCAACACCTGATCTGGTACTTCATCTGACACTGCGTCTGGCACTGCATTCAACACTTGGAGCGTGGGTGAGTTGGCGGTTGTAATATTGGCGACCTTTGTTGGGTGTTTCGGGGACATGGGTTTTGTTCACCCTCGTGGCCTCCACCTACTGAGCTCTTGACATCTCGGATTAAGCAGTTGCGATGATCGTTGAGTGGCTAGTTCAGTTTCTAGAAGCTAAAGGTTGTTAGCACGCATTTAATGGAATTTACCATTTTTAGAGGCGGTCGACCCTTCCAATGGTCGAACTCTTGAATTGTCATTATAAATACCACAATAGTGGTCAAACAAAGTGTTAAGAATTTTTAGAATCTATTTTGATGTGTAACTCAGACATTTCCACAAACTTGTGCTAGATTTCATTTTTTTAATTTAATGCCAGAACCATGTTGATTTGGCTCACGATTTGTTGTTGAGGAGTATCCACGACCTGCTGGGGGGCCCGCCAATGGTCTGGGTGAATACTTAGATAGATAGCTTGCTTATTTTAGTTGTGTAATTATCATTTACTTATTTTCATGTTATATGTCTTTTTATCATTTTAAATACTGTGTGTTTGTTGTTCATCATTTAATTGTTTAAATTTCCTTTTGCAGGTCGATTGTAGGAGATAGTTGTTAATATGGTGTGTCTTTTAATTGTTAGTGAATGGCTTGCAAGCTACTAACCTTGTTGTATGTTAAATGTTAAAGTGAATTTATTTAGGTTAAAACAGAGTATTAGTTTAACACAGAGTACAGAGTTTCTTTTACAAGTTTCGATGGATTAATAGTTGTGAGTTTTGTTGATTTGATTCTCGGTTTTAGTCATGCTTTCCTAAATCTATTTTGCTTATCAATCCTATTGCAGTATGATCAGGTAGAAGTAGAATTTGAATTATGTTTTTATAAGCATTTTAATTTGCAATCTGATTTTTTAATAATAGGATTAACTTAGTTTAATTTATGAAATTTTCATTCTAGATTTAAATTGCAATTTTAATTAGAAGTTTGAGTTTGAATTAAGATTTTAATTACGAGTTTCTAATCATGTCAATTTGCTTAAGTTATCGTAAGAGTGCATTTGAATTAAGTAGAATAGTGTTTTCTTATAATCGATTATTGATATATGAATTGAGAGATCACATGGATTTTCAGGATAGTTGATATTTCTTCTATGATGGCTAAGCTCTCGTTAGATTGCTTGATTCATACTTTTCATTTCTCCATAGAAGTTAATATTGAATTTATTCCTCTTGAGCTATCACTAATCATTAGATGCCATCGTGATGTCATAAGGCACCGAAGACATAATCATCATATCTGAAGTTTCTTGTTATTGTAGATTAAGAATAGTTGTTGATTAATATTTGAATGTTGTCATGATGTTTTTAATTAAGTAGGTTAAGATTTCTCATTGCAGATTAGAAGTGATTGTGAGTTTTATCTTAAGAATAGAGTTTACTTGTTGAATAGTTTTGATTAAGTTTACTTGACGAATAGTTTTGATTAGCTTACTTGTTGAAGAAGTTTTAATAGGTTAAGTTGCTTGATTGTTTATTTGCTTACTTGTCGATGCTCATTGATTTGAATAGATTGATTAGATTAATGTGTTGTTGTTGCTTATTTTAATAGATTGAATAGATTACTTGATGTTGCTCGTTACATTAAATAGGTTAACTTGTCCAAAGTAGGGTTTTCATTTGCTTCTTTAGGAACAATCCATCGATCCATTGTTTAAAAGTTGCTTAGGGTAAATAGTTCAAAGTTCTTAATAAGATTTGCTCATTGATGGTATTTGCTTAAGTAGATTAACCCTTAGATATACCATCTCTTTAGTTAGATCATACTTCCTCTAGTTTTTCTGCCTTGGCACATATAGTGCTACAACTCTAAGTTTACTTACCTCGGGTTGACAATTTAATTGAGGGATTTAGTGCATATAGAACACCCATCATTTTTGGCACCATTGCTGAGGAGTTGTCTCAAGGTAGGAAATAATTAGGAGATAGATCATTTCTAAACCTTAGCATTAGTTTGGTGGCGGGGGAACTTTAAGATGAGAGGTAAGAACCTGTGCATCTGTTATAGCAGGTTCCCCCAAACCCAATGGTAGTTTTTCTTTTTGTTTGCTTTCATGAACAGACCTAGGGACCCAAAGGGAAGATATATTAAAACCAAATCAGACCTTTCGACCAAGGTTCCTTCTGACCTTTTAGGGGGAAGCAACATCCCACTCGTAAAATCTGCATACTGATACTGAAAAGCAGGAGCTAGCTCAACCCAAAGAGCTAAATAAGTCTCTGAAGAGACTAAAACATGGAGCACTATAGAATAGAAAATTGAAGCATCAATAATAGTGGGTGATCCGTAGGATCTTTTAATGACTATGGTTGAGTTTTAATTTTGCATGCATTAATTAACCATTTGAGAAAACTTAGTGAAGGAATGAGGAAAGAAGATGAATTATGACAGCCATATACACATTTGCAGATCTGAAATGAAATAAAAGACAGCAAACCATAACACACAGATTGATAACAGAGTTCGGCACAACTTTGCCTACGTCTCCGGGCCTTTTCTCTATGGGAGAGGCTTCTTTATTTCTTCTCAAATGCTCAAAAGTACATCGCTGCAATGTCAAATGGCTACAAGAATGATCTGGTCATGTTCGTCCAGATCTCTAGAACCATGCAAAGAAAATGGCACGCAAAACGGACGTCCGGAGCTCCTAGAAATGGTCCGACAGCGTCTCCTCCTCAAAAGCTTCTCTGCTCAAAATGGCTTTGGCTTGGCTTCTCCTCAGCATAATTCTAATCTGAATGGCCTTCAATGCTCTCTTCTGGCCTCAAACAGGCCTTGGTTATATAGCTGGGAAGTTGGTTGCTCATCTCCAACTTCCTCCCAAAAATTAGGCTCCAAAACTTCCCAATAACTCCCAAAAATGGATAAAAACCATTAAAAATAGGTTTAACATTAATTAAAAACCCAAAATCAGTTAGAAAACCCACTTTATAACTATAAATCGGGCCTATCCCCCTTTCTTGAGCGTGCTCCCCCTTGACAGGGTCATATGGGTTCATATGGCCAAGTGTTGGCCCCTCTCCATACAATACTTTACAATATATTTCATAATGTGGGTTTCATAACATAAAAATTAATTTGGTGTATTGGCAAAAGACCATTGCTTAAGGTGTTGGGCTTGGTGGTGTTCATGGGTTCAAAACTCATGGACCCCAAAACATATTTTTTTTAAACATGCCACTTCAACTGATGACTGGGTGCCACGTGGCTGCCCATGACTGGGCCATGTGGCACTTTCCCATTCGACGGACAAATGCCACTTGTCAACCATTGACTGGTCCAGTTGCCTGCCACATGTTTGCCCTGTCAGCAAACCTGCCCAATCACCATCATCCAGAGAGTGCCATGTCATCTACTGCACAGTCAGCATGCTGATGTCATCAACATTGACTTTTTGACCAGTTGACCTTTGACTTTTTACATGTTTGGGCTTCCAATCAGAACGCGATAACTTTCGCATACGAAGCCTGTTTGAAAAAGTAAATATACCGTCGAAATCGGGAAGACGAGACGGACGCAATGGTATTGGTTTCATCAGATTCTAATCACTTTCATTTTTGAGCATTTTTCAAGCCCTGTCAGGGTTCTGGATCCGATTTTGGATCACACCTCCCCACAATAAGACCTTTTGGTCCCCAAAAGGTTATTGACCAGTCAACAAGCTCGGGATAGGCCACCCGGATTGCTCTCTATCTCTAAACTCTGTCCTGTGCACCTATCTCATCAAGATCAGTTGTAACACAATCATGACAATTGACAGTATATTGTTAGCCATTTGAACCCTGTTACATCTTACTAAAGCCACTATCATCCATGTAGAAAACATTGCTAATGACAGCATCAAAAAGAAGACTGCAAATGAGTTGATATACTTTAGATATCTGCACGACATGAGCTTATCTTGAAGCAACTTATGATTGATTTTCCATTCAACAACCATATTGTGTTCTTGCTTAAGATCAATTACTTCATTTGAAACAATTATTGGTTTGTTGCATGCTTGCACTGCATTCGTTAATTGTTCCCTTGTTTGAAGTGGTTTATTTGCTTTAACACGATGAGCATGAACCACATAATCATGACCTGCTTTAGTGAATTGATATTGATTCTTTGTCCTGTAGAAGATTGTCTTACAATCAAATAAGTATGGACTACCTAAGATCATTCCACATTCTCTTAACGACACAACATCACAAGATACTTCGTCCACATACTTAGGTGAAATTGCAAATTTGATTGTGCGTTGTTTTGTTATGTGCATTTGATGATGATTGCTTATCCATTTAAGTGTGTAAGGCTTATGATGAGTTTGTGTTTTTAATCCCAATTTCTTAACCAATTCTTCTGAGATTAGATTAGATTGAGATCCATTGTCAATTAATGTGTC
>ML779840.1:557222-581272 GCA_009831015.1 Picea engelmannii | reverse complement strand
ATTTCATGTTTATTCTTATGAACATTTTTCTTTCCACTAGATTTAGAACTTGAACTTGAAGAAGAAGGAGAAGAAGGAGGTGTTGATGGAGGTGAAGGAGGAATATAAGGATGGTCCTCTTCCTCTTCACTTTTTCCCTTTGACGAATCACCCAAAACTGGTCACTTTCGTTCCAAGTAATCTTTGTACAAGACTTTCACCATCTCCGACATAGCAAGGAATGTTTTCCGGAACTCTTTCTCATCTTGAGAAATCCCTTCTTCCAATGCCATCTTCTCGCTGTGAGAAGATTTTTTTCTCAATCCAATTAATGGATTCTCTACAACAAGCTCGCCTTCACCACGCTATATATTTTCAATGGTTAACATGCAACTCAAATCCAAACGTCAACTAGCTCTAATACCACTTGATCCGTAGGATCTTTTAATGACTATGGTTGAGTTTTAATTTTGCATGCATTAATTAACCATTTGAGAAAACTTAGTGAAGGAATGAGGAAAGAAGAGGAATTATGACAGCCATATACACATTTGTAGATCTGAAATGAAATAAAAGACAGCAAACCATAACACGCAGATTGATAACGAAGTTCGGCACAACTTTGCCTACGTCTCCGGGCCTTTTCTCTGTGGGAGAGGCTTCTTTATTTATGCTCAAATGCTCAAAAGTACATCGTTGCAATGCCAAATGGCTACAAGACTGATCTGGTCATGTTCATCCAGATCTCTAGAACCATGCAAAGAAAAAGGCACGCAAAATGGACGTCCGGAGCTCCCAGAAATGGGTCGACAACGTCTCCTCCTCAAAAGCTTCTCTGCCTCAAAATGGCTTTGGCTTGGCTTCTCCTCAGCATAATTCTGCTCTGAATGCCCTTCAATGCTCTCTTATAGCCTCAAACAGGCCTTGGTTATATAGCTGGGAAGTTGGTTTCTCATCTCCAACTTCCTCCCAAAAATTAGGCTCCAAAACTTCCCAATAACTCCCAAAAATGGATAAAAACCATTAAAAATAGGTTTAATGTTAATTAAAAACCCAAAATCAATTAGAAAACCCACTTTATAACTATAAATCGGGCCTAGCCCCCTTTCCTGAGCGCGCGCCCCCTTGACAGGGTCATATGGGTTCATATGGCCAAACGCTAGCCCAAAGGGCTAAGTGTTGGCCCCTCTCCATACAATACTTTACAATATAGTTCATAATGTGGGTTTTATAACATAAAAATTAATTTGGTGTATTGGCAAAAGACCCTTGCTTAAGGTGTTGGGCTTGGTGGTGTTCATGGGTTCAAAACTCATGGACCCTAAAACATATTTTTTTTAAACATGCCACTTCAATTGATGATTGGGTGCCACGTGGTTGCCCATGACTGGGCCACGTGGCACTTTCCCATTCGACGGACAAATGCCACTTGTCAACCATTGACTGGTCCAATTACCTGGCACATGTCTGCCCTGTCAGCAAACCTGCCCAATCACCATCAGCCAGAGAGTGCCACATCATCTACTGCACAGTCATCATGCTGATGTCATCAGCATTGACTTTTTGACCAGTTGACCTTTGACTTTTTACCTGTTTGGGCTTCCGATCAGAACGTGATAACTTTCGCATACGGAGCCCGTTTGACAAAGTAAATATACCACCGGAATTGGGAAGATGAGACGGACGCAATGAAGTTGGTTTCGTCAGATTTTGAGCACTTTCATTTTTGAGCATTTTTCAAGCCCTGTCAGGGTTCTGGATCCGATTTTGGATCAGTGGGACAAGAGGCAAAACCACTCGAGCCTTCCATAGAACCAACCAACACAACCTTTGTTTTATTACCACCATCAAGAGACCCTAACTTTGTAGACATCATAGACCATGAACAGGTGAATACTCTATTTGGTAGTTCAACCAATATAATTGTTTCTCAAATTGAAACAGAAACTTTAGCACCAATAATATCGATTGGCTTGAGTAGAGTCCCAGACATCCAAGCAGTCGAAAGACCTTCCCATCAAACGGATACCTTTCTTAGATAAGAATCTTGGGATACTTTGTTCTCTTCGAGGATAAAACCATCTAGGTACTTTCTTTTTGGAAACCAAACCAGTATAGATGATCATGAGGATCAAAAAAATGTAAGACACGAGGAGGGAGAAGAAGTTGGAAACCAAACCAAAACCACTTTCAGGTTTCCAATTTTGGACACCACACAGAATGTCAATATGAAAAATATTCCCCTCTCAGCACTGCCCACCTTTTACGGTAAAAGCAGTGAAGACCCGGATACCTTCCTATTTGAGTTTGACATCTTGTGTAGGAGCTACAATTACTTACAACATGCCCAAAAACTAAAACTCTTTCCTGCCACCCTCAAAGACTCTGCACTAAGATGGTTCATGGGGTTGGGAGAGTCCAACATCAGGTCTTGGGAAGCCATGAAAGATATATTTCTTAAGAAGTACCAGGATTACTACAAATCCAAGGATTCTTGTAATGATATTTTCAAAATCCAACAATTAGAGAACGAGAATCTTGAGGATTATATGGAACGGTTTGCTTATATCTTACAGAAATCAAAATACCATGACCTTCCAGATGATGCAATCAGGGCTCTTTTCCTTAAGGGGATTTCAGAGGAATACCTAGAGATACTTAACCTGATGGCATCAGGTGACATCTCCCATAAACCATTTGCCAGAATTTGTGAAATGTGTAAGAATTACTCAAGGAGTAGAGCTAAAACAGGGAAGAATATTCGGGATCCTTATAGTAGAAACTTAAAACCAGTTAGTTCAGGTGGTATCACAAGAGTAGAGGTAGGGAACCATTTAGAGAACTTCAAAACAAATATCTTAAGCACAATAGGTTCTTAGTTGGACACCCTAAAGATTAAAAAGAAAAGGAGAAGGAAAATGTAGTAATGAGCATATTTTGCTCAAGATGCAGGAGGAACCATTCCTCAAGGGAACGCCCATTAGATAACATTTCAATTTCTGGCTTCTGCACGGAGGACCACTCAACTGAGAAATGTCCATCATTGTCTACTTTGTTAGCTATCTATAGAAGTGGGGATCCTAGGGAGTCCTCTTATGCACCTAGGAGGCCATGGAAGCCTAGGAATGAGCCTACATACCCGGATCTACAGCATCAAGTTCCACCCTATTATCAACAACCACAATAGTGGAACTCACCAAGTTAGAAAAACTGGTCTACACAATATCACCATCCTTGGCTTCGAGGATGGAGAGGAGGGCATAACCAAGGGAACCCTCAATCTCCACCTATCCCTATGCCCAACCATCCTTACCCTTAGTTCCCACTAAACATCTCGTAGCTTCTTCTAGGTTTTGTTCCACCGCCTTTACCTCCTATTCCACAATAACCACAACAATATCAAAAGGCAATATCCCCAAGACCAGCATTATTATTGGCATAACCAGTGCCCAATCCCAATAATAATCCCACTCAACCTATTCACAATGTTGAGATGCAGGCCTTCCCGACATATGTTATTTCTCTAGTTCCATTGCAGGAGATTCAGATAAGGTTGGGAAAAGTTCTAGACAGGCAGAGGCCTTCAGTAGTCATCCGGGAAGAAGAAAAAGAAGAAACCCTCAAACAACCCACGGATGACACTAGGTGGGAAGATGTTATTATTCCTAAGGACCAAGAACCCAAGCTTCCCCAAAATGAACCTTCACAAATTACAAAGGCCCCTCCTTATCCAGAAAGATTAGTAATCGGGAAACATACCACCTGACCAAAATTTACATCTTCAATGAATTGAAGAATATTTGTGTCAAGATTCCCTTGCTACAAGCCATTATGGATATTCCAATATACAGTATGGTGGTCAAAGAATTGTGTATTAAGAAGCCAGGAAGGAAGCAGAAGGATCCTCCAACAGTACATTTGATAGGAGAACTTTCTAAGTACATATCAGAGCAGCCTAAGGTAGAAAAATATGGGAACCTAAGAAACCCCATAGTGACCATAACCATTAATGAGGTTTCCATTGGGAACACTCTCATAGACCTAGGGGAAGCCATCAATGTTATGACCATTACTACCTTGGAGGAATTACAGTTAAAACCTCTTCTTAGACCTACCCCAACCATTTTGGAATTAGCAAATAAGACCAGGGTTATACCTAAAGGAATTTTGGATGATATCATAGTTACTTTAGCCTCATGGGAGTACCTAGTAAACTTTCTTGTCATCCACTCAAAGGATCCTGCCAAAGGCCATCCCGTTATCTTGGGAAGACCTTGGTTAGCCACAGCCAATGCATTTATTGGTTGTAGAGAGGGAGAAATGACCATCTCAAATGGACTCTCTATCCATAAGCTCACCATATATCCACCAGCTCAACCTATCATGGAGAATCTATGGTGGCTTGAATGTCCATATGAGAATGAGGACTGGGAAGAGGCTGTGTTTCCAAGTGATCATTCCTGGGCACTTCAGGAGCACACAATGGAAAATGTGATAAACCAGTTTATTTTTGCTATCACATGTGTTGATTTTCCACAATCTTTTCCCCAATTTGAGTACATGTTTGGGGAAGAATTTTAGGAACAGTTGGACCCATCGATTTTGTCTTCGACATAGATGAGTCGGCCACATCTTATACCATGTCCTACGAAATTAGTCCAGGGAAATTTCCACATATAAATTCCGGACTAGATGCAGACCAACAAAAGCAGTTAGTAAGTTTCCTTAAAAAACAATCAGGGGCATTCGCCTGGAAATACACTGACATGAAGGGTATACACCCTGACACATGTATTCATCATATATATACCCAAGGGGAAGTAACACCTATTAGGCAACCCCAGAGAAGGATGAACCCATCACTCAAAGATATAGTAAAAGAGGAGATCCAAAAGTTATTAAATGTTGGATTTATTTATCCCATCTCCGATAGTAAATGGGTATCCCCGCTAGTAGTGGTTCCAAAGAAAGTAACCAGGAAATGGAGAATTTGTGTTGATTTTCAGGAGCTTAACAAGGCCACTCTAAAGGATTATTTTCCTCTACCTTTCATTGACCAAGTCTTGGATACCCTGTCAGGAAAGAAATATTTCTCCTTTTTAGATGGATATAGTGGGTACAATCAAATTCTCATAGCACCCGAGGACCAGGACAAGACTACCTTCACTTGTCCTTGGGGCACCTATGCTTATAGGGTCTTACCATTTGGATTATGTAATGCTCCTGCCACATTTCAATGAGTAGTACTAGGGATATTTGTTGATCTTATTCATGATTATGTGGAGGTATACATGGATGACTTCACAGTATATGGAAATACTTACCAGGAAGCCTTAGATAACTTAGAAAAAGTCCTTACCAGATGCCAAGAAATGAACCTGTCTTTAAGTCATTAAAAATGTAAAATGTTGTTGACTGAAGGAGTGGTTCTAGGACATCATTTTTCATCTGAAGGGATTAAAGTCGATCCTTCTAAGATTGAGGTCATCATCAGAATTCCACACCCCGAGACTCATAAATAGGTGAGAAGATTTCCTGGACATGTCGGATACTACCGGCGGTTTATTGAAAATTTTACGAATATTGTTGCACCCATGTTTGGATTGTTAATAAAGGATGTTGATTTTCTTTGGATTGAGCAGTGTCAAACTACCTTTGAAACCCTGAAATTTAATTTTTATGTGGCACATGTTCTTAGGGGACCCAATTGGGCTCTCCCATTTCACATATCCATTGATGCCTCTGACACTGCAATAGGAGGGGTATTAGGGAAGAAAGAAGACCAACAGTCCTATGCCATTTATTTTGTGAGCAAGAACTTGTCCCCTACCGAGTTAAACTATACAATTACCGAGAAGGACTTCTTGATAGTATTTCATGTTGTCAATAAGTTTCGCCACTACATAACAGGTTTCGAAGTATTTGTACATACAGATCACTCTGCCATCAGATTTCTCATGAATAAACCCCTAACTAATGGCCGAGTGACTAGGTGGCTTTTGTTATTGCAAGAGTTTAATATCACCATTCTTGACCGACCTAGAAAGGAGAATTTGGCAGTTGATTTTCTTTCACACATAAAAAAATGAGGATGATGATATTCCCATAGATGATAGTTTCCCAGACGAGCACATTTTTGCCCTTTCTATGAATACCCCATGGTTTGCAGATATGGAACACTATTTGGCTACTAGGAAGTTACCATCTCACTTGTCACCTCATGAAAAGTGTAGAATTATTACGCAAAGTGCCAATTACTCTTGGGTTTTCCATGACATTTTTCGTACAGGTCCAGATTTGATTATTCGTAAATGTGTCTGAGAGGATGAGATACCAGAAATCCTACGAAGTTGTTATGATGGACCATGTGGTGGCCATTTTTATGACAAACGTACAGCATATAAGGTGTTACATTCAGGTTCTTATTGGCCTAGCATTTTCAAGGATGTTGCCAAGTATGTGAGGAGTTGTGATAGTTGTCAAAGGATAGGAAGACCCACGTCAACTGACGAAATGCCCTTGCATGCCCTAGTTATGATAGAACCTTTCGAGAAATGGGCCCTTGACTTTGTAGGACCAATTTCACCCATGTATCGTAAGAAAAAATATATTTTGGTTTGTACATATTATGTCACCGAGTGGGTAGAAGAAAAATCCCTATTCAGGGCTACAGAAAAATATGTTGTTGAATTCATTTATGAAGACATTTTTACCTACTTTGGTGTGCCTCGTGAAATTTTTACAGACCCTGGCACTCAATTCACTTACAAGCTAATGAGAGAACTAATGGAGAAATATGGGATCAAGCACTGCAAGTCTTCTCCATACCACCCACAAGCTAATGGTCAGGTAGAGTCCACAAACAAAGTTTTGGAAGCTATTTTAACCAAGATTGTTCAATTGCATCATCGGAATTGGGCTGATAGGCTTTCAAAGGCTTTGTGGGCATATCAAACCACCTTGAGAAACACCACTGGGCATACCCCTTATGAGCTAGTGTATGGGAAACAAGTACTTCTTCCAATATAATTCCAAGTAAGAACCTTTTGTATTGTCGCGGAACTTGGATTAAACTTAGATGAGGCTCAGAAACAGCAAGCCCTACAGTTAAATGATTTGGATGAGATCAGGCAAGATGTTATCCAACGAACGATAATAGTCCAAAACTAGAGGAGCAAGTGGCATGACGAGTTTATTAAGAAGAAACACTTCCAACCTAGTGATTGGGATTTGTTGTTTTGACTCCTGATTTAAAACCTTCAAAGGCAAACTTACCACTCGGCGGTTGGGTCCTTACGAGGTAGTCACCATGTATGACAATGGGGCTATGAAAATCAAAACAATTGATGATGGACAAGTCTCCTTCGTAGTAAATGGACACCGACTCAAAGTTTATCACATACCCACTTCCAAAGAAGATTTTCTACAGGACATGTCAACTGACAAGGCATTGGCCTTAGTAGATGGGGAAGTCCCCCCTTGTTCTTGAATGTTTTTTTTCTAAATTTTCGACTGTACATATGTAAATAATTTTGAATTTTGTTGATAGACAATTCTAGATATTTTTGTAGGTATTTATTTCATCAGGAGTAAACAGTTTCAAGAAGACTTAAAGGAAGGATTTTTCTTCAAAATATTGCAATATTTGAACCTTGTTATCTGCTAAGCATCAATTGAATAATGACTTGTCGTAATTAGCCACATTTTTGCAAAGATTTTTATCTTGTTTTTCTCAAGGCATCTTTAATAGCAGCTGCTCTTAAGACTTCACCACTAGATAAGGAAGTGATACTGTAACCATCAAACTTAGAGGTCACTCGTACAGTTTCCCCAAGAACCCTGAGTAAGTGAGTAAAGTATCTTTATTAAAGAGTAACAAGGAGGTATGACTAGCAATTAACTATGGAAACATCACAATAACTTAAAAAAAAAAAGTGAGTTGAGCCTAAAGATACATTTATGTTCTTTCCCAATGGTACCATCCACTACACACTAAAAATGCTTGATTATATCATATCTTTAGATAGGCCACGTCCACTTAAGTACCCCTTACATTAGGACAATCTATAAGGAATATATAAAGGAAAGTCATCCTCTAACATAAATACCATACCAATCTAAATAAATAAATAAAATTCAGAGTTGTCCCCCATCTTCTTGCACAAAGAAACCTTATGTTAAAATCTTAAAAGATGGAGGGCCAGTCTTTAAGGGTGTAAGAGGATAACCTATCGAGATACTAAACAGGTCTATTGGCAGTGGGTATCGGTTTGTAGTATGACTAGGTAAACCTGTTGGAGTACTCAACAAGCTTGCTGGAAGCGGGGAATTCTACCTAGCGAGGATGATAATCTGACAAAAATAACAAATTCTTAAATCTTAAACTTGTCCTGATGTACGGCATTACTTGTAGACAAAGCTAACACTAAGTATGTATGATTAAGTTAAGGTTAATGAACTCCATAAATCTGCCATTGGGAACTAACTTTGAGACTATATTGAAACTCTTCCGCCTACCTCTTCTTATCTATATGTAGGATATTTTATCCTATGGGTGGGGCCATATTCTAACCGTCTTGTCAGACCGATATGTGAAATTTATCTCTACACTTAACAAGTTGTAAATCTTCGACTATTGGGAGAATTGACTGGTTTCCTATATTTTTTATTGCGAGGTGTTTGGATACTTAGGAGTGGGGGAGGGGTTTCATGAGATGACAAATGACAACACTGCCTATCTATAATCCATGGGAAGAAGAAGTAGAATCTTTTTAAAAATTTATGTATATTGTTTTCATGATATGGGCTATTATATCAGCGGTTATTTTTTTTATTGAAATGTTCACTGTGTGTTATAAACCTGTTGTATATTTCTTTGACAGACCACTTAACTGGTTTTTCTCTACAGACTGTTCATTACAGACTATGATTACATGCCTTATAATATGTGAGATAGAGGAACATATTATTATGGTGTGTGAGTACGATGGCCAAACAAGTAATAATGAAACACTCTTATCCTGTCTATGCTCTTGTTCACTATGATTGTCAAAAGTGCTTAAGACTGAGTGTTATGGATAAAACATCCATTACAGGATGAACAAATTTCATTTCACACAGGAGTACCATATGGAGTGTCGTATGGGGTGTCATTTGAAAGACCATATGGGGTGCCATATGGACGATTAGATGACGCACCATATGAAGGATCGAATGAGGTGCATACACACAGTAAATGACAACGATTTCAGGTAACCAGGAATCGTTTGAATTTATTTGGTTGTTCAGTTGTATGATGATATAGTTAAATGGAAATTGGGAGTTAAATGATACAATTTTTAAACACATCTTTTATGCTCAAATGTCCAAGTCGAAGACTTGGACATTGATCTAACTCCTTCATCATTATGATTGCCTCCAAAAGATACTCTTCGAATTTGAAATCGGTGCATTTATACTCACACATGGAAACCCGTGTATGATGAATTCAACAATGAATTAAACCACCTCCACCTTGAGCGCATTCAAAAGCAGAGGGTTATCTTAAATTGATATCCCATTCATGCATTATGCTCATCCTCTGCCCAATTGTGCTCATCCTCTGCCCAATTTTGCTTGTCCTTTGTCTAATTCATCTCCTCTGTCCAAATCCACCCCTCTGTTCATTCTCCACATTGTCACCATGCCCAAACGATATGAGTTGTCCTCCTATGTTGACCTCTTTTCTATCCCCGATTTTGCACAGTGTAGAGAGGTCTTCCTTCACGCATGGTGGGGATCGTTCTTGGCTCATCTGTAGGGCCACGATGACGGCATTTCTTTGCAATTCTCCCTCAGATTTGATGGAAGTGTTATGACTCCAAGAAACTCCTTAGGGTTGTAGACTAAGGATGCTTGGTAACTTAAAAATAATGTGTAGGTATGCTTGGAACAATGGGATCCTCAATGATTAATGTAATAGACAACTCATCATACATTCAAAAGAAACAGTGCTTTCAGGAAACAATAATCAGATCAAGTAATTTGAAAGGAGAGGATGAAGAACACTAATCTTGATTTCCAAATACAACTGGATGTAGGGCCTAATGCAAGATAGAAATAAAATCTTCACTTCAAGTCTATGAGCTTAATAAAGAGATGACAGTCTTCATAAGCTAAGATAAACTGAAAATAAAGTACAGAAAAGGAAACATGAATATTTCTGATATTGAAAGCGAAAGGAGACTGTAATTTTATTATGCAATAAGAGTCTATACAGTAGCACAAAAATGTATTCCCAGTTTGAACCACTATCTCTTAGAAAAGCTAGGCATTTATAGCCTTTTACAATCAGTTTTTAAGATCCTGAAAACTTGGATCTGTATCTAAAAATAGCAAATCAAATTAACTAAGACAATCGATAACAAAAACTAGTGGCTAGGCTAGCATTCGAACTGTCTTCTATATCAAAATTTGACATCTGTACTTCATCAGCTTCTGGAATCTGTTGTGTCATGAAAAAGGTAAAGGCACCTTTCTTTGTAGCTGGATTTCTTCAATTACTCATAGTCGAAACTTTAGGAGACCGATTTAGCATGTGGTTTTCAAAATCTCCATGAATCTCTGATGCTGAGTATTTTTTGATTAAGTAGTTAATCCTTTAATGCTCTGAAACCTCTTTAAATCCTTTGAAAATCTCCCTGCTCCATCTTTAGCTTTCAAAAATCATTTTTGTGCTTTCACCAGCTAACTCGCCTTATAATTCGTTGGTTAGCTGGTGAAAGCTCTGCCTTTCACCAGCTAACTGGTTGTAAATTTACCCTTTGCGCTGGTGAAAGATCTGCCTTGGCCAAAAAGGAACTTTCACCTCCAAAACTGTTGTTTTATCAAAAACTCAGCATGTCTCTGCTTTATCTCCTTGCATATTCACAGCAACCTGGGCTAGCACTTGTAGATCTGGGTGTGACTTATGTTTTTGCTTCAATTTTCTAATATTCCTCTTAAGTCGTTTTGCTAACCACCATAGATTGTTATAATCTTTGGTGATTTTCTTCTTTCTCTTCTTGTCCTTGACACTTTCATGAGCCAACTTTTCAAATGCAGCATTTGTTTCTACGAAATTATCAGACAACGTTTTGTATCTCTCCTTAATTACTCTTTCTAAAACCTCATGTTGAGCAATCACTTCTTTAAGTTGCTTGATTTTCTGTGATTTATTTGACTTTGTTCTCTTTGATGTTTCACCTTCATCAGTGTGAGTAAAAGTCTCACAATCCTGTGCAAATTCCATGGAGTGTTCAGGGCTTTTAATGGTTGGACTTTCATCTTCTTGCTCTGGCTCTGTTTATGAGTCTGTGTATGGTAAATTCAGGATATTTGTCTTATTTTTTGTAGGCTGCTCTGAAGTGGTTTCAAAATTTAACTTTTTCTTTGACCTGTGAGATTTTATGCCAGAAATCCTATCTTTTGGTGGTCCTAGAAGAGTTCTCCTCTTCCTCGCGCTGCTTTGAGGAGTCAATTGCCTTTTTCCAGCTCTCTTCTGCTCATTCATGGGCTGAGTTTGGGTTTCAAAGCCTTCCCAAAAAATAAAATGTTGCCAAGTCCTTCATTTTTGTCTTAGTTCCTCCAGGATTATCAATTTGATTAGGCTGAAATGACAAAGAGTTTTTTTCATACTTAAAGGTTCAGCCCTAATCTTTTTACAGACTTTAGTTAGGCTTTTATGCAAGAAGAAAGGAAAATTTAGGAGAGTTTTCCCTGTAAAATGGTCTAAGAGCTTGAAATGGTATAGCATCAGCTTGTCATGCCTACCTTCTGATGTTATATAGAGTTGGATTCTCTTGAACAAGTCCTGCCACTCATCCTCCGAATGAGACACTGGCATGATTTTCTTCCATGCAACATTTCTGAATTCTTTCTTAAGATATGCTCTGAAATTGAGGCTCTTGGTTGCTGTTGTTTTGAACCAACTCTGGCCTGATCTAGGTAAGTTGGTCGTTGTAGCAATGGCGGCTTCATCAACTATGATTTCTAAAGACCCGACATAGGCTTTATTTCCATCGTATGATTTAGCAAACACTTCAGTTGTTGTTTGGTGACAGTCGTTCTGTAACTTCTCAATATATCCCATGCAGCGTGCATATGAGAAGTGTTTTTGCACCTCTGGATGAACTTGTAGAAAGGACAGACTGTCTAATTATTTCCTTAACAATGAACCACTTTGTTTCCTTGCCATCTGCAATTCGAACCACAGACAATTTTGCACACAAAAACATTGTAATTTGTTGTTTGAGCCAAGGTTCGGCGCTGGTGAAAACTCTCAGTGTTGTTTTTTAGAAATGAAACCATAACATATGCATGTGGATAATGTGTGTTGGGGATATGAAGTGTCGATTTGATGTCACTAGATGAGTAGTACTGCTCCTTTACCTGTGATGATGAATTTGAAATCGTCATCTCCAGCGCCATTATCTTGTGAAGCATGCATTCGCCTTATGATCCGCTTTGAAATCCGATTTAGACGTGCAAAAACTGAATCTTCATCATTATCCTCTTTCATCGGTGCCTTATAATGATTACATGACGTGTGTTGAGCATGTCATCTTTTGATTTTTGAAAACGTGGAGAAAACACATGTGTTTCGCGCTTTCACCAGCTAACGGTCCATGGGGAAATGCTCCTTAACTGTTGAAAATCGTCGCTTTCACCAGCTAATCATCAAATTTGAAACACGCGTTAGTTGTTGAAAGTCTTTTCATGAAATTTTAAAGAAAAGACTTTTATGGATCGTCTTATTTCTAAGATATGAATTAAAAACCTAAGTTTTTCCAGTAGAAGAACTTAAAACAAAATGGAGAAAACTACCAATAATCATGTTATCAACCACAAAATGAAACCATAGTGACTGATTCATTTTGGGAGCTAACAGAAAGGATGGCGCGTGTGGTATCTCTAACCTTCTTGGTCTCTGAGGAATCAATTGCCTCAACCACGAAGCTTCCAAGGGTTGGAGACTGTTGGTTCAAACACCACCAGTTGCCACAGGTGAGCTACAACAGGGTCTTCAAACCTGAGTTTCAAAATGTCTCTGGAGCTAAGGGATACTCCAAGGAGTAGATTAAAGATGAGCTATTTAACCCTCTAATATTCATCACCATAATTATCACTTATGAAGGTAGATATTATGTTTTTAAAGCCTGCCATTTTCGATTATTAGCTCATTTACAATTCAATAATCCATTGAATTTCCCTTTTCACTTATTGAAAAGTCTTGAGAAGATGTCTTCCCAAGTATGAAAGAATGTGGTCAATCCTCATAACAGCCTATTCCACCATGGCCTCATCAAATTACTTGTCATAGTCGAGTTGGCAATAGGGGAAGACATGGGATGAGTTCAGTTGTCAATTTTCAAACCCCCATCTTACCATCAAGGCGAGCAAGAAGACACTTGATCTAGGGATTGTTACTCCATCCAAACCCCATTCTCCAAAGACTCCAAACCCTCCTACTCAAGCTATCCCTCTACAAGAACAAAAGACTAAGAAACTTGTTGATACCCCTGCAGCCTCATTGGGCAAGAAGACTAAGAAGCCTATTGATAACTCTCCAATGCCCTCAACATCTATTGATCATGCACCCAAAAAGTTACAAGAGGCAATTCAACAATATTTCCCTGTAGTCCTGTTGGTTACTCATTACTAGTTCTACTCTATCATTTAAGTTATTGAACTAGGGTTCATGGCCTTCGAGTTTCCAACAAAGGCCTCTAAAACTATTGGCCCTCCTGCTAAACCAGAAGGAAACACAACACATAGAATGCACATACCCGAGATAGCTTTAAATGTGTGGTTGTAATACTCATTGTTTATAGCCTAGGATTGAGCACAAGATATGGGATCTTTATTCTTGACCATTTATTATAACTTTTGATTGCAAACTCTTGTTATTCACGACTTATTCCCTCAATATCGCAACAGTATTTAAACAAGCAATGTAAGAACTCATTCATTCATTAAGCACAACAAATAACTACTGAAAATACAGTAAAGATGTGCATGCAGTCATCCCATTACATAGATGTTACCATGGTTCACCCCCTCCCGGGCTACATCCTAAAAGATTTAGCTCTTGCTTCTTTTATTATGATGGTTCTGCATATCCGGCACCGAACGCTTACAATTCTCCTCAGATGGGTAAGATCTATATGAGGTGAACTAGATCGCACCAGGCTCCTCAACCTGCGATCTAATCCTTGGATATTCCTTCTCTCCTCTCCTCTCCTCTAGCTCAACATCTTACAAAATAGTACATAACAACATTACAATTTTCATCGACTTGTGCATATTTATGATGTAACAATAATATGAACAATGCAAAAATCCAACTTATGATACTTATGTATCAAAACCCTCTATAATACCTCAGTATCGGTATTTATACATCTTTGGCCATTATAATACATTACCAAAACGTTAACCCTACCGATGTTAGGGCCTCCTCTCATGTGTGTGTGTTGTTCTTCCTTCCAACTATCGCTTTCCTTGTGCACGCCTTCTTCCATGCATGAGTGATATGTTTTCCTCCAACTATTACTTCTATTTCTACACACTTTCTTTCCCCACGATCATCCTTCTTTCCACTTAGGCCTGTTGCCAACAAGCCCCCAACACTGACATGTGGCTCGTCCCAAGCCACCTAATCTTTCTGAGCTTCCTCAATCTCCTTGGTGAGCATCTTGAACTTTTCCTTGAGATCTATTGTTTGTGTCAGTGCCTGCGCGGTCTTATCCTTGATTGTGTCCACTACCTGGACTTTCACTTCGTCGCTCAGCAATCCTGCACATTCTACCTGGGTCTGTGCTATCTGTGTCTTATCTTCCTCTGCATGTGCTATTACTTCTGCTACCTACTCCTGTAATGGCTCCATTTGAGCTCGACGCTCTTGTTTCTGGGTTTGCGCAGAGATTAGCTCTGCCTACAATTTCTTAATCTCCTGCATCCCTTTGACACGTTTTGGGATTAGTATGGTCTTCTACTTCTGCTTGAGCTCTTAGATCGTTGCATTGATCCTTTCCTCTTCCTTGTCCCACCGTTGGACCTATGGATCTTCCTCCAACCTTGTCCAAAGTTGCGTTGCTTTATCAAACAAGTCAGCTACTATGCTAACCTGCTCCTCTATCTCCTACAGGTATGATGTTGCTTCATGCTTCCTTTGCTCCTTCACTGCTGGTGGAGTGGTGGGTATGAGCTATTCTCAGAGATTCTCGATCTCCTTCTGATATTGCTTGATGGCCTGCATAATCTGATCAATCTTTTCTGCTACTAGAAGTTCATTCCCTTGTACGGTGTTTGGAAGTTTCTCAAAAATTCCTCCTACTCTCTAGTCCAGTTCGTTCCAGAATTCTTTTTCCTCCTAAGTTTTGAACTTGGCCTGGTCACAAACTTTTTCCAGTGCCTCCCGCTTCTTTGTTGCTTGTTGTAACTCGACTAAGTTTCTATGTGCACGAGACGGTACCTCGTGGTCGACACTAACCTGCAACTTGTGTAGTTCCCTTGATGGCATCCGCGTTAAGACCAATTGGATGTAGTTTAAATCCTTCAAGGGTGTATGCCCCACGATTTCATCCATGCGCAACATGCTAGGTGTGATGTAGACCGTTGTGTTTGCGTGTGGTAATGACTGGACTAGATCTCGTTCTTCTAACTCCACTCTTTCGTCGGTTTGTGGTGTTGATGGCTCTATGCTCCTGCTACTGCTTGCTATTTGTACTTCCCTGAATTTATTAAAGAACTGTCCCATTTACGCCAGATCTTTTTGCAGTTTGTCCCTGTGATGTGTTGCATGGTCGAAGTCCTCGGCTAGACAATCATGGACCATTCTAGCGATCATGTCCCCATTGTCCTCTGTAATCGTATATTCTGGTGGTGCTCGTTGTGCCTTTGACTTCTTGCGCACACCTCCTGCCTGCGTGGATAGTCTCTTATTTCCCCCTAGTTCCTGTGTGTTGGGATTTGAGGCGGTCTCCTACACTCTCTCAGTTTGTTTCTGTTGTTCATTGGTCGGCTGTGTATTCTCCTTCTTCCCCTTATGGGTTCCTATCTTCTTTGGTCCTTCGTTTGTCTATGTTGGCTTGCCTTGGCCCATTCTTGGTCGCTTGGGCACTTGGATTTCCGGAGACTGCATTTCCCCCTGCTTTGCCTCTCCTTATGTTGTTCTTTTCGGCACTTCCTCGGTGATGGCTGGAATCTTCCATTCGTCGGGCCATTCATTGATGACCATATCGATATCACCCTCTGTAATGCAGTAGCGCATCTATAGCCATTGTTTAGTTGGATCATGCCTTGCATGTATCCTCATTTCTTGTCATGTGGCCTGGAAATTGGCGATGTTTGCATATTGCGCAACAGCCTCGGGTGTTATTCTCCACGATCAGTTGATGGATTCTTGTATCTATCGTAGGTATGCTTCAAATGTGATCCCATTCTCCCTCTTATGCCTGGTGTTTGACCCTGCTTTCAGCAATAGATACCTCACTCTCGCTGGTTGTGGTATGGTACAAAAAACTACATAGCTTGGTTCCCATGAAGGCTATTAAAGTAATCATCCATGAGTAGTGGAACTTTGTGCCTAGGTCCTACGCATCCTTGCAGTCCTCTAGGAATAAGTTCAATAAGTATGGTTCCTAGCTCATTGAGGTTCCTTCTACGCACTGGGTTGCAACTGCAATGACTCCAGCTGGTACTTCCTCCCTGTGGCATTTTCTTAGCAACTTGCAAGCTAAGATTTTTGTGCCCAATTATGTGGCTACATTGTTAATCAGTTTGATTATGATGCCTCTCATCCCCCTGGCGGTGCCATACTTCTTCTTCCTTTCTTCTGCCAGCACTTTCTCCTAGTATTTGTCGTCCATAACCAACGCGGGATCCATACCCTGAATTGGTAAGCCTGTTATTTTTGCAATAAGATCAACAGTTATGGGGACGGGTTTGTCCAGCCATATGTCCCCTCCATGTGTGACTAATAACAGCTGCTTGATGCATGTTGTTGCGTTTTGGCCTCTGCCAAAATGTGGTAGGTTCAATAGACCTAAGATTCATGTTTTCTCTAGACCAGTTGCCCACTGGTATGGTTGATTAATCGTTTCTTCAAGATAAGTTGTGCCTATGGTTTGTATAAAGACCCTTTGCACAAGTTCTGGGAACTTGTCTTTGTCTGCTACATCATGGTCTGAGTATTTGAGCTTCCCGACGTGACCCAGTAGCTCTGGTCCTACCTGTACCCCTGCTAGTATCCATGGTAGAATGATTTCTGCTGCAGATTTCTTGCGGGGTGAACTTGGTATCTGTATCTTGTCCTTCTGCTGCGGTGGCTGGCTCGAAGTTCCAGTGGCTTCTGGTTGTTCTTCTGTATGCCATTCCGACCAAGCTGACACATTGTTTGTGATCTCCCCTACTAAGTGTTCTTATATGGTCATTTGAGACTCATCTGGCTCCATTGTTGTAGTCAGATTCAGTGTCGTGCCATTAGCATTCAGAGCTGCTTTTATACTCTTTGGTTGCACCTCCTTCTGGGTTTATGCTTCCTGGTTCTGCGGTTCCTGCGCCACTGCGACCGTATCTACATTGGTAGCCTCCATTGTTGGCTGTTAAATTTCTTCTAATATCGGTATGGGTTGTACCGGTATCCTCTCTTGGGATGGGATTTCATCGACATTGACGACCTCTAGTAGATGTTGTTCACCTTCTTCGGCATGTCCTCGTGACCTGGTTTGAACTCTATTTTTTCGGGTAGTCTGGCTCCCTTTGGCTTGCTTGGGTGGTGTCATCATGGTGAGTATCAAATGGATGTTAGACTCGAACGTTCTCTGTGGTCTCTGTGAACTCTCTTTGTTTTCTTTCACCTCTGTCGCTCTATGTTTGCTCTGTCTTTGTGAATAGACTATGGACTCCCGCGTCCGTATTTTGTATGGATTTCCCATGAAGCTTGTCGAGTATGCTTTCTTGGTTATGGGTTAAATGCACCTTAATTGCGGATTCAATGCATCTTCAGCGATTTCATACTTACCATTACTCTTGTTGTCTCGTTTTTTGTTGGTGCGATTAATGTATCATCCCATCGGTCCTTTCCTCTCTTTAATTTCGCCTAGTTTCATCCAGTCATGCTGCTTTTGTCACCTTTCTTTTTCCAACTTGTTTCCCTTTTTATGTAACCATTGTTCTTGTCCTTGCTGCATTTGTGTTTCTAAATTCATGTGGCCTTTCTACTTATGGTGTATTGCAGTTTTGTTTCCTTTTTGATGATTTTTTTTACTACGCGGTGGGTGGTCGACTGTCCTTGTACAACTTCAATCGGCTCCCGTTGATCATTCCTCTGAGTTCTACGCCTGCTAAATCTCTTAAATATATAGTGCCTCCGTCTGTGATAGATATTACTTCGTATGGTCCTAACCAATGCATTCTAATATTTCCTGGGTGTTGTAATGATTTGTTGTCATACATCAATACTATATCTCCTTCCTTGAACATTTTCTTCTTGATGTGTCTATCATGCCAAGATTTGTCTCTTGCTTTCTGCACTTGTTGATGGAATCCTGCCAAGATTCGGTCTTCCTCCATGGTCAATAATTGATTCAATCTCTCATGTACTACGCCTAATTCTGTCATTTGTGTGATAGATGCTACGCGCAAGCTGGGTACTAATAATTCTAATGGCACTACTGCTTCTTGGCCATACACTAGTTTAAATGGTGTGTCCCATGTCAAATTTTTCCATTTAGTCCTGTATGCCCATAATACTGCTGGTACTTTAAGGTCCCAGTTGTCTCTGTTGACATTACAAATCTTTGTCAGTGTGTTCTCCAGAATCTTGTTCAAGGCTTCCACTGTTCCATTTGCATGTGGATGATATGGTGTGCTCTTCTGATGATGGACTTCAAACTCTTTAGTCATCGCGCGGATGGTGTTGTTTATGAAGTGCGTGCCTTGGTCGCTCATCAAAACTCTTGGGCACATGAATCGAGTGATTACTTGTTCAAACAAAAAGTATGTTGTTGTTTCTGTGCTGCAATATTTTACTGGTGAAACTTTCGCCAATCTTGTTAAATATTTCGTCGTAGTGATAATGTACCTAGCCCCTGTTATTTTTTTTGGTGGGTTGATTGGTCCCACAAAATCTATTGCCCACTTGTCAAATGCCTGTAATGTTACTTATAGTCGTAATGGCATCTCGTCCCTTCTGTTGGGTTTGCCTACCCTTTAAAAAACATCACATATTTGATAGTACTCCTTCGAGTCTTTGTGAATTGTTGGCCACCATAGTCCTGCACGCAATACCTTATGCGTGGTAGCTTTACCCGCATAATGCCCTCATGTTATTCCCTCATGGGTTTCTGCTAAGACTCTTGGTCTTTCGTTCTCTAACGTGTATCTTCTCAAGATGCTATATGTGCCCATTTTATATAATTGTATGGCAATCAGTTGATAGTCGGCAGCGCGGACTACTAAGTTCTTCTTTTGCACGGTGGTATATTCTTGCGGCGCAGTACCTGTACTAAAGTACTGAATGATATCTGTGAAGTATTCATCAGAAATATGTACTGAGAACAACTGTGCATCTGGAAATTTGTCTTCTAAATTCATAGGTTCTTCTCCATTTGTGACCCTCGACAGGTGGTCAGGTCCTGCATTCAATTTCCCTAGTTTAAATATTACTTCAAAGTCAAATTATTGGAATAGTAGTAACCATCGACAGATTCTCCCCCCCCCGACACTAGCTTCTTGACGATGTATTTCAGGGCTGAGTGATCTGTGAACATTTTAAAGTGCTTTCCCAATAAGTAATGTCTGAATTTATGTAGTGCATAGACCATGGCTAGGCCTTCTCTTTATGTCGTGTTATAGTTATGTTCTAAGTCTGATAACTTTCTGCTTGTGAACGCTATTGGGTGATCCAAGTCTCATGTTCCTCGTTGCACCAAGATAGCTCCGAGTGCTATAGTTGATGCATCTACATGCACATGGAATGTCTTTTCCCAGTCTATAAATACTAATATCAGTGCGGTAACCATTTCTTCCTTGAAGGTATCCAGACTATGTTGACACTCGTCATTCCACCAAAACGTCATATCCTTCCTTAAAAACTTTTCCATTGGTGTTGTGATATATGCATATCCTTTGATGAATTTCCTGTAATATCATGTGTGTCCTAATGTTGCTCTTAGCTGACGGACTATTTTTGTTGCTTGAAAGTTAACAATGACTGCGATCTTTGTCGGATTTACTAATAAACCTTGTTTTCATACTATGTGGCCCAATAGTATCCCAAACGGTGTTCCAAATATGCATTTCTTGATATTCAGTGATATTTGGCACTGTCTGCATGTTTCTAACATCAATCATAAAACTTCCATATGATTTTTCAATAGGTTGTAGACTGTCCAATCATCCAGGTATACTTCAAGAAATTGATGGATGAATTCCTTAAACGCAACAATGAATACTCTGGAGATTATTGTTGGTGCATTCTTCAGTCCAAATGGCATGACTGTGTACAAATAAGATCCCCACTATGTCGCAAACGTGGTCTTGTGTATGTCGTCATGTGCTATCTTAATCTGATGGTAGCCCGAGAATCCATCAGTGAATAAGTAAGCTTCATGTCCTCCCACATTCTCTAACACTTCATCTGTGAACGGTGTAGGGAACGGGTCGTGTAGGCATGCATCATTCAACGTTCTAGAGTTGACGCATATCCCGATTCCTCTTCCTTGTTTCTTGTCTTGTACTACCATAGAACTTATCCATTCTGACTCCTCAACTGGTTCTATGATGTCGGCTTAGAGCATCGTGTCAATCTCATCTTTAACTTTTTGTTTATATATGGGGTTCAGTCTATAAGGTCATTGTCTAATAGGTCTCGCTTCAGGTCTAAGTGGTATCTTCATTTCTCCCAGTTCTCCGGCTATACCCTTCATCTCTGTGAATGTTGTGGGAAAGAGGTCATTGTATTCGCGTAACAACTCTACGATACTTTCTACTGTTTGCTCAGCCCAGTAATCTCCAATGTTGGCCATTTTGGGCTGCTCAATTGTCCCGATGTTAACTTTCTTTACCTTGATTGGCGCGGAAATGACTTTTGATTCGATGGTTGGGCCCTCCACATCTCTTTCGTCTTCTACTTCTTTGATCTGAATATCGTGTAGATTGTCTTCGTTTGGTGCTTCCTCCTATACAAGGTAACATGACAACAGTTCCTTGACTGTCTAAGTATTCCATTGTTGCTCTTCTGTGATAAATTATATTTCTGGTTCTTTGAGGAATATTACTCCTTTGATCCATTTAACGGTTGCATCTATGTTGGGGTTCTCATGCTCGAATGAGAAAGTGACTGTGAACTTTTTTCGCAATGTCATTCATGTCGTAGTTCCTTTGCACAATTCCTGGTCCGTACACCAATTCATTGGTATGCCTTCGAGAGTATGTATGAAGTGATGAGGCATGTAACACATCTTTCTTTCTGAAGTTGTAATGCTCTGATACCAAACTGTAATGCCCCCCATTTCGGGTCGGTCAGGCGCTACTTCGCAGAATAACAATCTCATAATTAATTATATATATATGACATGCATTCATGATCCGTAGGATCTTTTAATGACTATGGTTGAGTTTTTTTAATTTGCATGTGTTAATTAACCATATGAGAAGCTTAATGAAAGAATGAGGAAAAGAGAGGAATTATGACAGCCATATACACATTTGCAGATCTGAAATGAAATAATAAATAGCAAACCATAACACGAGAATTGATAACGGAGTTCGGCACAACGTTGCCTACATCTCTGGGCCTTTGTCTCTGTGGGGGAGGCTTCTTTATTTCTATTCAAAAGATCAAAAGTATATCGCAACAGTTCCATTTGGCTACAAGACTGATCTGGTCATGTTCTTCCAAATCTCTAGAACCCAGCAAAGAAAACGGAACGCAAAACGGATGTCCAGAGCTCCCAGAAATGGCCCGCAAGCATCTGCTCCTCAATAGCTTCCCTGCATAAAAATGGCTTTGGCTTGGCTTCCCTTCAGCATAATTCTTCTCTGACTATCCTCTATGGTTTCAAACAGGCCTGGTTTTTATAGATCTGAAGTTGGTTATCCATCCCCAACTTCCTCCCAAAATTTGGGCTCCAAAAATGCCCAATATCTCCTAAAAATGACCAAAATCCATTAATAGCAGGCTAAAATCAATTAAAAAAAATCAGAACTATAGCATAAAAACCACTTTAGTTTTAATTTGGGTATAAGCCCCCCAAAATGGGCGCGCACCCCCTAAACTCGGTTGTATGGATGGACATGTGGCCAAGCGCCAGCCCAAAGGGCTGTGCGTTGGCCCCCTTTCCCGAACTCTGTGGTCATGTTGCGCCATTTCATAGAACCGCGTCCTAAATACGCACCCCAACTGTCGGCTATAGCCCTGGTCATATGCGCCTTTAGAGGAGGTGGTTACATTGTCTCACTGCTGGTCTTATGGTGGAGGGTGCGCCCCTATCCGTGGCCCCTGCGCTCCAAAAATGTGGTCGCATTCATATATATCGAACCATGGGCTGGGGATAATCCCCAGCCCTTTCCGCCTCCATTTAAACTTTGAATCAAAGTTAAATACAATTATTTCCATACAGCTAATAAGACCCACCAGTGGAGTGGGCGGTTAGCCTGGTCCTGCCAGTCCATAGCCCGGAGGAGGGGTCGGGGGTTCGACCCTGGTGGAGACCATATAATTTTATACAAACCACGAGCCAACCACAGGGTGCCACGTGGCAGCCCATGACTAGGCTAGGTGGCACTTCTCCAACCAATCAGACTTTGCCACCTGTCGAGCGTCGAATGGTCCACGTGTCTGCCACGTACCCTTCCAGCCTTGCCACGTGTCTGCCACGTCAGCCTGTGCCACGTGTCACCCTTACAGTGGTGACACGTGTCACCCTCTGACTGGTCCAACTGTACCTGTCATACCCCCTGTCACCTACCATGTGTCATCTCCAGGAGCTACCACATCAGTTGTACGACCGTACGGCCTGTACAGTCAGCCTGCCACGTGGCACTGTACAGACTGTACAGTCACCCATTTTTTTGCTTGTTTGGGTTTTCAAACAGAACGCGATATCTTTCGCATATGAAGCCCATTTGACGAAGTAAATATATGGTCGGAATCAGGAAGACGAGATGAATGCAATGGTGCTAGTTTCGTCGGATTTCGGGCACTTTCATTTTTGAGCCTTGTCAGGCTTCTGGATCCGATTTTGGATCACACCTCCCCACTAAAAGACCTTTTGGTCCCCAAAAGGTTACTGACCAGTCAATAAGCTCGGGATAGGCCACTGGGCTTGTCCTCTGTCTCTGAACTCTATCCTGTGCACCTGTCTCATCAAGATCAACTGTAACACAATCATGACAACTGACAGTATATTGTTAGCCATTTGAACCCTGTTACATCTTACTGAAGCCACTATCATCCATGTAGAAAACATTACTAATGACAACATCAAAAAGACGACTGTAAATGAACTAATATACTTGTAATATTTGCACAACATGAGCTTATCTTGAAGAAACTTATGATTGATTTTCCATTCAACAATCATTTCTTGTTCTTGCTTAAGATCGATTACTTCATTCGAAACAATTATTGGTTTGTTGCTTGCTTGCATTGCCTTCTTTAATTGTCCCATTGTTTGAAGTGTTTTATTTGCTTTAACATGATGAGCATGAACCACATAATCTTGACCTGCTTTACTGAATTGATATTGATTCTTTGTCCTGTAGAAGATTGCCTTACGATCATATAAGTATGGACTACCTAAGACCATTCCACATTCTCTTAACGGCACTACATCACATGTTACTTCGTCCACATACTTAGATGAAATTGCAAACTTGATTGTGCATTGCTTTGTTATGTGCATTTGATGATGATTGCTTATCCATTTAAGTGTGTAAGGCTTATGATGTAGTTGTGTTTTTAACCCCAATTGCTTAACCAATTCTTCTGAGATTAGATTAGATTGAGATCCACTGTTGATTAATGTGTCTATCTTAGTGTGTCG
>ML779840.1:525257-547600 GCA_009831015.1 Picea engelmannii | reverse complement strand
ATATATATATATATATATATATATATATATATATATATGACATGCATTTAAAAAAAGTTAAACACATTTAAACTCAGAGTGAGCATAAGAATTACTGTTATTATAAATAAACAATGGCTTTAACATTAATTCATATGCACAGCAGAGTACATGATAATTATAAATACACAGACATGCAGTAACATAATTGAAACATCATCTAGTACTTATTTTTGAAAACGGTGGTTATTCCACCAACCAAGTGCAGGCCTTCCACGAACCTCCTAGCCTTAAATCATGTTGCTCATCAACCTCATCAATAGGTCACCCCCGAGCTGGGACTAAGCTCCAGCCCAAGGCAAGGAATCCTAGGCTAGGCTGAGGTTACAGGAAAAACACACAGTCACAAGGAAGGAATTCTCTCCCAGGAACCACTCATACTCACCGCCCACAGACTCTCCTTCCCCACATGCATGTTCCACCCCAGGAGTATACACCTTCTCTGTCACCTAGACAGTCCTTCGGCTGCTAACCTCCCTTGCCTTGGGTTTCAGCAACAGACCGGACTGGAAGTCTCTGAGCTCTGTGGCAGCTCCAAGGTTCCTTCCAGGAGTTCTCTCCTTCCTCTGTGCACTCTCTCACCTGGAGAGAATCACTCACAGGCCAAGCAACATGTTCTTCCAACTTCAATCACCTCTCTCACCTGGAGAGAGTGTTTTACAAGCTGGCCAACAAGCCACACGTAGTCCAGCACTGCGTGGCCACAACAACCAACTGGGAAAACAGACACGGGCTTTCCAACAGGCTCAACAATTACAAGATGGTCTCACAGTTATGGCTTTGGGACAGAGATTCCACACACAGGCTCAATCTGTTCAGACAAAGGATGTCTCGGCTTTCCAGAAATCAACACAGACTATCCCCTAAAATCAACACAGACTTTTCCCCACATTTTCAGAATTGCATGAGGTCTCTTGTAGAGGTCAAACGGGTTCACACTCAAGCTGTTGAGGGTCCAATGGTGGACGAACCCCCACCACGGCTCATCTCAGTTGTTTTATTTGCATGGGCTTGGGTTGACACTTATCACCCATGAAACTGCATGCCTTCCATCAGCGTGTGTTCCTCCCACCATTTGGAAGTCACATGTCATTCCAAAAGAACTTAGGATAAAAACATATAATTCACATGGTCTTTTGGAATAATATTAAAATAGTATTCCCAAGGACTTAAGCCCCTAGGATTAGCGCCCTAATCTCAACACTTAGCCCCTCTTCCCACCTTCCAGCCCCTAATCCCTTGCCCACTTTGTGGAAGCTTAGTCCCCCATCACTCATTCATCGTGGTCGGTCTGCACGCAGCGGTGTTTATATTTTATTACCATTCCACATAAATACAGGTACAAAATCAGGCTCTTGGCCTTCAACACTTAGGCTCTCTGGCCTAATAATCACATAAGCCCACTAGCTTATATAAACTCAGCTCACCAACCGATAAAACATATTTGCAATTCATTTCATAAACCAGATTTACAATGGGGCTCGGCCTTGGGTACATTACAAGGCCATTCCTCTAGTGGTGTCATTTTCCACAGCATTCTACATGCCTCCAATTGTTGCACTGGTGCTCTGTGTCCTTCATATTTTATTGTTTGTTGTTTTTTTGTTCTACATCGAACCTTATGCGCAGTAACCGCTTACATTGGTACCAGTCTGTGATTGTCTCTTTATGTGTGCTCCACCATCTTGTTGGCGTGGCCTTTAGTGCTAAGTCAAGTGCTAACAGTATCTAGTTTTCTAACACTACATCTTCGTACTGTGTCAAGAATGTTTCCAAATCATTTATTCCATGGAAGTTGGGTGGTTCTCTGATTTTTTTTCCTATCCATCTTACTGCGTGGTCTATTCTTGCACATCTTTGTGTGGATACTTTGTGTAGCCTCTGCTACTAGTTTTCTAAACCGGTGTCTGAGTCTGTTGTGCATGAAGTAATGCTCCACCAACTGAGTACCCCGTCTGTAGTTGGGTTTACGTAACCCTCATCGCATGCAGTTGTTTTGTACAACTAATCGATTTCCTCTAAGTCTAGGCAAGTAGATTCTACAAACCTCTCCCCTTTTGATGGGTCTAATGGCACGATGACCCTATATTCTCCGGACTCAAATGTGATTTTCCTAGTCTTCAAATTGATTATGGTCTGGTTGTCAAACGCCCAATCCAGACCAAGCAATGTCGGGTAAGGTGTTGTGTCATCCACTATTTCAATGACTTTGAAATCTTCTTTAGTGTGCACTCCATCAAGATCTATTGTCACTCCTTTCAGTCTACCTATTGGTAGGACTTTGTGTTGGTTTGCTAGTTTCAATTGAACAGGTGAGTATCCTAATGTGGGCTCTCCCATGCATTGCCATGTCTTCTTTGGTAATACATTCACTTCGGATCCTAGATCTAGTATAATGTCTCCCATATTGAAATCCTCAATGTTAGCATTCAATCTAAATTCCCTACTTGTTCTTCTTTTTGTGTGTGGGTGATTAACTGTTTTAGGTTCTATCTTTCTTTCTGTCTCACTGTTACACTTTTCTAGGATGTTTTGCAATATTTTCACAGATGATGGATCACTTAATACTTTTACACATGATTGCAAAAATCCTTTGATTGTACTTACTTGTCTCGTGGGCTGCATTTCGTTGGTATGATTCAATGATGGAGGCATCTCATATTCTGGTGCTTCCTTGTGTGGCTGTGCAGTTGAAGTCAACGTTGTGTCCTCCTTCTGAAATTCTTGTCTAGCCTCCTTAAAGGTCTCTTTTTCCTTTTGTGCATCAAACTGCTTTCTTGGTTCAGTGTTCTTCTTTACCCATTGGTTCTGCGCTGGTTCCTGTCGAACTACGTCAGTGCCTATTTTAGCTCCTCCGTGGGTAACTACGTTGATATTTCGTCCTTCATCCCTTGCTTCGGCTGAAATCCACTGAACATTCTGATTGTTCCGGTTCCTCTTTTCCTAAATATTTACTAGTAGTGTTGGACATTCCTCTGTATCGTGGTTTGATGTGTGACAATACATACAAGTTGTTGGTGAAAGCGGGCATTCCCTTGCATAATGTCCTAGTTGCTAACAATTGTGACATGTGACTAGTCCTCTACCTTGTCCAAAACCTCCTTTGTCTCGTCCTCCTCCTCTATAGCCTGCTCGATCAACTATCGGCATGTTATACTGAGGTGACTGATTATACTGCGCGGTATGGTACTAAGGTTGTGTCGGGTTGTACTAAGGTTGTGCATTATTGTATGGTTGTTGCGCAGTATTATACTGTTGTTGCGCAGTGTTGTATGGAGCTAGGGATTGATTGAACTGTGGCACTGCTTTCCTGGTCATCATTTCGGCATGTACCCTATATGCATCTGATGTCTTTTCTTGCATCAACTCCATAGTCCTACAATCTTTATTGTCGTGGCCCACTGACTTGCAAAAGTTGTAATATGAACTCTTTGGAACTATCTGGTATTTTTGCATCATCGTGCAGTGATAAGGGTCGTGACCCGATTTCTTGCATATTTCGCACCACAATCTTCCCGTTGGTAATGGATTTGACATTCCTGGTGCCATATATTGTGTGAGCGTTGGACATGCATTCTTGTGGTTTCCTTTCGTCCTGCACGGGTACACCAAACAGCTTCACGTTTGTCCTTGTTCTTATTCTATTTCAGCTGGAACGTGAGATTCTTCAAATCCTCCTTCAGTTCTTCGATAGTTGGGTCTGCCAGTTGGTACTGGTTTCTTCCAGTTGCAAAGCTGCCTGTAGAGCCTCTGCCTGCGTTTGAAATTTTTGTTGTCGTAAAAGGTATTTTAAGTGTGGGAGTACTGAATTAACAAACAAGTGTCGATGCTACATATCTGTCATGAGGTATTTTAACTTTCCCTTCAGTCACTTGAATCTCTAGTCAATCTCCCATACAAACTCTCCTAGTTTTTGTCTTATTTCGATCATCTCGTTCATGTACTGATCCTCTGAACTCGACTTCTGGAACTCATTAATCAATAGCTTCTTAATGTTTGCCAGTGTCTTGGTTGTCTCAGGGGCATTGTTTGTGTCTAGACTCCTGTACCAGTCTAGTGCGCGGTCTCTTAGCCTCATAGCTAGCTGCGCAAGTTTGGTATCTTCATTAGTGATCTATTTTGCTTCCCAGATCTTTGCACAAATGAACAAGTGCTTCTTAGGGTCTTATGTTGCTTCTCCCTAAAATTTTGGTAACCTGATGGTAGGATCGTGTCCTGCCATTCTAAAAACTAAACTACTACCTCCTCTACGCGGTGTAAATACTTGACTAGTGCTACCTGAACTAGCTCCTCCAATTGTTGTTCCTTGTGTACATGTACTTCCTGCTGTCGGACTTCCTCCAAACTGCGGTTATCTAAATGGTGGTGTTCTCTTTGGTGTATTAGTTGAACATGGGTTTATGGGTTCCACACTGACATTAATATGGATAGGATGGTTGTCTTATCCTCCCATTCTTGGACCTCTCATTTTCCTCTCATATGGTGTGCGCAGGATATCTTCAATTTTCTTCACAGCCCGGAGATCCTCTACCTCTTCCTCATCACTCGCCAAGCCTTCCCTCGTAGCTATATCTCTCTTCTTGGTATTCACCTTGTATTGGTAGGGTGCTCCGCTACGCGTCTTTCTCATTGACGCCAAGATCCACTTGATCTGGTCGTCGTCCATCGTGATCGGGTCCAAGGGTTCCTCCTCCTTCTTGCCTTTATCCTTCCCTCCTTCTATTTATCCTCACTCTGTCAGTGTTTCCCCCCTTCCCCCATGCACGCAGGGAAGTTTAGTTGTTTGATTCCATTATCATTACCCCTTTGTTATATAACAGTATCTCAATAGAAGTATACAGTGACTGAATGTACCTTCCTCGAGGTCCGCATATAAATTCTTGCTCCACTGTGTTGTATGACTTCGCTGTGTCCATGACAAACTTTGTTATGAAGCCTGCCACAATGTTGTCAAGCCAAAAGTCCATTGCGTGGGTGAATTTGTTGTTCACCTGCTATAACTGCCCAATCTGTTCTAGGCTCCAATATAGTCGTCGAATCCGGTTCTTCGCATGGTTATCCTTCAACCTTAGTATCCACTGCTACAGTAGATGCGGAAAATCACATAAAAAGTCTTCATGTAAATCAGTAAACACGTATTTGTCCAGATATTTGCGAGGTGTGATTCTAAGGTTTCTATTGTCTTTTTGTGCAAACTCTAGCTCTTTGGTTCTCAACCAAGTTTCGATTTCTGATTTTGCGGGGTTCCATGGTCTCAACATCCCCTTCTAATGGATCATTGCTCTCTTCTTTTCTTTGCTCGTTTCCTGCTCCTCCTATCTCATCTACTCAATCCTCCTATGTTCCTTGCAACGACAATTGAACCATTTGTTGGTTACTAATTACCGGTTCTACTATATCATTTGAGTTATTGACCCAGGGTTCATGTCCTTCAAGTTTCCAACAAAAGCCATTAAAACTATCAGCCCTCCTGGTAAACCAAAAGGCAACATAGCACACAAAATGCGTTGCGCAGTCTCACCCAAGATAACTTTAAATGGGTGGTTGTAAGACTCATGTGTTTACAGCCTAGCATTGAGCACAAGATATAGGATTTGTATTCTGGACCATTTATTATAACTTGTGATTGCAACCTACTGTTATTCACGACTTCTTCCCTCAATATCGCAACAGTATTTAAACAAGCAATGTAACAACTCATTCATTCATTAAACATAACAAATAACTACTGAAAAGATGGTAAATGTGTGCATGCATTCATCCCATTACACAGATGTTAGCGTGGTTCACCTCCTCCCGGGCTACGTCTACAAATATTTGGCTATTGTCTCTTTTATTATGGCGGTTCTACATATTTGGCATCGCGCGCTTACAATTCTCCTCAGATGGGTAAAATCTATATGAGGCGAACTAGATTGCACCAGGCTCCTCAGCCTGTGATCTAATCCTCAAATCTTCCTTCTCTCCTCTCCTCTAGCTCAACAACTTACAAAATAGTACATAACAACATTACAATTCACATCAACTCATGCATATCTATGATGTAACAATAACCTGAACAATGCAAAAAGCCAAATTATGATACCTACGTATCGAAACCCTCTATAATACCTCAGTATCGGTATTTATAGATCTTTGGCTCTTCAGCCATTACAATACATTACCAAAACCCTAACCCTGCCGACATTATGCCTTCCTCTCATGTGCGCATGTTGTTCTTCCTTCTAGTTGTCGCTTTCCTTCTGCACGCCTTCTTGCATGTGCACGTGTTGTGTTTTCCTCAAGCTGTTACTTCTGTTTATGCACACTTTCTTTCCCCATGATCATCCTTCTTTCCACTTCAGCATGTTGCCAACAAGTCCCTACAAATAGGAGAGGAGCCAATCGATTCAAAAGAGGATCTTTTCGAAAAAGCACCCGGAATACAAGTGGGAAGCCTAATGTAAAACACCCAGGCACTCTAGATCTTATCCAAGTATCTTCCGATCTTGAAAGCCCCCATAAAAGACTTAGGGAAGTTTTTGTGGAAGAATTGGAGCCTAATAGAGAAGCAAAATATGAACCCATTCCCCCTCATAAACCCTCTATTACTCTTACCTTACAGATGCCTACACCTAATCCCAAAACTGATAGACTCTCTACATCCTTCAAGGGATCCAAGCCCTCCTCTAAGATATCTGATCATACTCCAGCCATTGAAAAATTACAATAGGAAAATGTTCAACTACTGCAACAGTTGGAAGAAAGGAAGACCATGCATAGACATCTTCACCATGACAATGCAATATTACAAGCAAAGGTGTATTCCCTCCAACGGTTGGTTGATCAAATGACCAATGACAATCGTAGCCTCCGTGCACAATTGAAACATTGCAAGAGGTTCAAGACAAAGTCTTCAGGGCAAGAAACTTCTAAAGCTAATCCATCCCTTGCTCAGCAAGTCTAGTCATATTGGGCAATTCATTTTTGTTTGCAGTGGGACCTGCAAAATCTTAGGTGTGGGGGTAATGTTGAGCTCGTGATTTGGTTGTTTTATGATGATGATTGAATCCTTTTTGTACCAGTATTATATGTGTCTTTAACCATTTTGAAGAAGTTTTGAAGGATTTTATATCAATTCGTCATAGCTTTATACCAGGTATGTGCAACTGATGTTTTGTGATGGTTTTGAGTTAAATTCAATTTGATTTAATGTCTAAAAGAATCTAATGCATGATCTGTGTGTCACAAGACGAATTCACCATGCGATTTTCCATCCAGTACCTCATTTGACACTCCATCCAACACCCAATCTGGTACTTCATCTAGCACTGCATCCAGCACTTGGAGCGTGGGTGAGTTGGCGGTTGTTATATTGGCGGCCTGTGCTGGGCGAATCGGCAACATGGGTTTTGTTCACCCTCATGGCTTCCAACTACTGAGCTCTTGACATCGTGTATTAAGTAGTTGTGTTGATCGTTGAGTGGCTTGTTCAGTTTCTAGAAGCTAAAGGCTGTTAGCACACATTTAATGGAATTTACCATTTTTAGAGGTGGTCGACCTCTTGAATTGTAATCATTATAAATACCACAGTAGTGGTCAGACAAAGTGTTAAGAATTGTTAGAATATATTTTTCTGTGTAACTCAGACATTTCCACAAACTTGTGCTAGATTGCGTTTTTTAATTTACTGCAAAAATGGTGTTGATTTAGCTCACGATTTGTTGTTGAGGAGTAGCCACGACCTGTTGGGGGGGCCACCAGTGGTCTGCGTGAATACTTAGATAGATAGATTACATATTTCAGTTGTGTAATTATCATTTACTTCATTTGCTATTATATGTGTTTTTATCATTTTAAATGTTGTGTGTTTGATGTTCATCATTTAATTGTTTAAATTTCCTTTTGCAGGTTGCTTGTAGGAGATAGTTGCTAATATGTTGTGTCTTTTAATTGTTAGTGAATGGCTTGCAAGCTACTAACCTTGTTGTGTGTTAAATGTTAAAGTGAATTTATGTAGGTTAAAACAGAGTAGTTAGCACAAAGTATTAGTTTAACACAGAGTACCGAGTTTCTTTTACAAGTTTCGATGGATTAATAGTTGTGAGTTTTGTTGATTTAATTCTCGGTTTTAGTCATGCTTTCATGAATCTATTTTTCTTATCAATCTTGTTGTAGTATGCTCAGGTAGAAGTATAATTTGAATTATGTTTTTATAAGCATTTTAATTTGCAATCTGAGTTTTTAATAATAGGATTAGCTTAGTTTAATTTATGAAATTTTCGTTCTAGATTTAAATTGCAATTTAATTAGAAGTTTGAGTTTGAATTAAGATTTCAATTACGAGTTTCTAATCGTGTGAAGTTGCTTAAGTTAGCATAAGAGTGCATTTGAATTAAGTAGTATAATGTTTTCTTATCATCGATGATTGATATATGAATTGAGAGATCACATGGATTTTTTAGGATAGTTGATATTTCTTCTATGATGGCTAAGCTCTCGTTAGATTGCTTAATTCATACTTTTCATTTCTCCATAGAAGTTAATATTGAATTTATTCCTCTTGAGCTATCACTAATCGTTAGATACCATTGTGATGTCATAAGGCGCCGAAGACATAATCATCATATTTGAAGTTTTTTGTTATTGTAGATTAAGAATATTTGTTGATTAATCTTTGAATATTGTCATGATGCTTTTAATTAAGTAGGTTAAGATTTCTCGTTGCAGATTAGAAGTGATTATGAGTTTTATCTTAAGAATATAGTTTACTTGTTGAATATTTTGATTAAGTTTACTCGTTGAATAGTTTTGATTAGCTTACTTGTTGAAGAAGTTTTAATAAGTTAAGTTGCTTGATTGTTTATTTGCTTACTTGTTGATGCTCATTGATTTGAATAGATTGATTAGATTAATGTGGTGTTGTTGCTTATTTTAATAGATTGAATAGATTACTTGTTGTTGGTCATTAGATTAAATAGGTTAACTTGTCCAAAGTAGGGTTTTCATTTGCTTCTTTAGGAAGAATCCATCGATCTGTTGTTTACAAGTTGCTTAGGGTAAATAGTTCAAAGTTCTTAATAGGATTTGCTCATTGATAGTATTTGCTTAAGTAGATTAACCCTTAGATAGACCATCTCTTTTGTTAGATCATACTTCCTCTAGTTTTTCTGCCTTGGCACATATAGTGCTACAACTCTAAGTTTACTTACCCCGGATTGACAATTTAATTGATGGATTTAGTGCATATAGAACACCCATCATGGACCCATGTGCCAAGAACCTTCTTTCTTTAGGACCATTACAACAGGGGAGGAGTATGGGCTGGTACTTGGAATAATTACCCCAGCTTCCAACAATTCCTGCACTATTTTGTCTATTTCATTTTTTTCGGCAAAGGGGTACTTGTATGGGCGTACATTAGGGGGTTGATTGCCTGGAAGGAGAGAGATGTTGTGATCATGCTCACCTCGGGATGGGGGTAATTCTATGCATGTCTCAAAAACCCGGTGGTGCTTGTCCATGACGAGTTGCAGGTCAGGATGGATTGTGCGGGATGATGGCTCTTGTACCTGGATGGAATTAAATTGGGAAATCACCCCATGATGACCTTTCTTCAGGATTTTCTCCATTCAGTGAGAGATGATAATTTATGGGGACCCAACATGCAAGTCGTGAAGGGTGTAGGTGTGGGACTCTTGAGTAAATCTCATATATAAATTTTGATAATCCATGGTAATCAGTCCCAAAGTGCGCAGCCATTGAACACCCAAGAAAATATCACAGCCACCCATGGAAATGGAAAATATGTGAGTTTTCAGGGTATAATCACCCATTACGAGTTTGACATTCTCACAGCGGCCCCCATATTTCATTGTACCACCATTACTTATGAGAATTTGAAAATTTGAAATTGGTCGAATAAAACAATTGACATCCTCGACAACCCGATAATGAATAAAATTATGGGCGATGCCACTATTAATCAACACTACTATCAGTCATTGTTTGATGTAGCCTTTGATATTTAATGTCTACGAGCAAAAAATACCAACAAGGGCATTGAGAGAGATGATAGGATCTTCTGATTCCACCAGAGGAGCAACGACTTCTGAGAGGGGCTGAGTGGGCTTAGTATCCTCTGGCTCGGGGGCCTCATCTAACATTCGATCTTCTGACCCATCAATATGGAATAACTTGTGTTCATGACATTTATGTCCTTGCACATATTTGTCATCACAGTAATAACAAAGCCCTTGTTTCCTACATTCTGCCATTTCTGCTAGAGACACCTTTTGAACCTTCAAGGTTTGAGTGGGAGTAGTGGTAGCCCCTGGACAAGGATGGTTGGGGACTAAAGAACGAAGGGGTTGTGCTTGAAGAATGGTTTCATCTTCCAAGTATAATTTGCACACCTGCAACCAAGTAATAGGATGATGCATGTAAAGATGAGCAAAAATTTCATGTTTTAAGTCATTAATGAAGCATTCAAGATAGAATTCATCAGATAAACCCTCAGTTATGATAGCCAAATGTTCAAATGATGTTATAAAATCGACGACCGAACATGTTTGTTTCAACTTAGTGAGGCGTCCCAAATAATGAGATTCCCTATCAAAACATGCACAAACAACTTTAGTGAACATGTTCCAATTGGGATGTCCTGGATAACATTTCTTATGCCACTGCCACCATATCCAACATTTTTGGTCTAAGTACAGAAGGCTTACATGGTGTTTGGTCTCATCATCCTGAATATCATGGAGGGATAAGTAGTGTTCCATTTGGGAGACCCACCCAATTGGGTTAGATCCATCAAATTTATGCATCTCCACTTTTGGCAACTTATTCCAAGAGTTTGGAGAATCCCAAGGGGAGTGGGAATTATGATTATTTTCATAATGAGAGGAATGAGGGGCTTCAAAGTGGTACTTCTGGAGCTTACCCTTTTCAAGCAAGCCAAGGTGTTGGGAAATGTATTGCAAGTGGTTCTTTATGTCATCCATGTCTTGAAAGCACCGCTTGAGTTGGTCAAGATCCCCCATGTTTTGTTTTATCATAGAGACATCGTCAGATAGTTGGTTGACCTTATTGTCCCATTCATCCCCAATGTGAGATCAGATGGAAGGGTCAATTGTGTAGGCTTAGGGAGAGTGCTACCACATTTATCAACATGAGGTAAGAAGTTTGATGGGCTAGGTGCCAAATAAGGGTGTCGAGAAGGAGATTGAATCCACAAAAAGGCATAAAAATGATAGGTATTATGACGATCAGGGAGAAAAGAGGAAGCCAATGGGATTGGTCACAAATAAGGGTAAGGGGATCAAGTACACAAAAAGGCTTAAAATCATAGGTATCATTGTGATTAGGGCGAAAAGAGGAAGCCAATGCCTAGGACAAGTCTGTGCACTGTGTTGTCTAATGCGCTACCACTCAAAGGGGTATCAACAGGGGTCACAAGGGTGGCCAACATATGTGTGCTTAAGTACCACTTATATTTCATGCATGTATGCTTCCCCAACCACAGATTTGTGTGTTGAGTAATAGATCTTTGTGGTTTATCGACGCCAGAATACGTCGCTAGCCTAAAAAAAAAATCACCCACACTCCCTGCCCAAGAAAAAGCTCTAATGCCACTTGTGATATACCTAGAACAATTAACAGAACAAGAAAATATATTGTGCCGGTAACAAGAACATCAAATATGGAGCAGAAATACAGAGCAAAAATAGAATATTGATACACATAAAAGTTAGTTCACTTGCCTCTTCAAGGGGGAAACCTCCAAATGAGCAGAGCTCTCTTACAATAGTCCTAAAAAACCTACAATGGAGAGATGCATTCTTTAAATACAGTTCACAACCAAAAATACCACGGGTCAATACCATGGCCCAATACCATGTGTTATCCATAACTAACTTATAACATTCCACTAACCAACCTCCTAACTTCTTGTGGTCCCGATAATAATGAGGGTTGACCAATTATTACAATGAAAACCAACTAATGACTAACTACGAGGGGTTAGGTATGGATCCTAACAAAAAGTGTCTTGAATTTGTAGGTGCTTATCATGTTCTTCAAGGAGATCTTTAACAAGGTTAGAAGCTCCCATGATTTCTTGATAATACTGGACTTGATGTTGGAGTGATGCTACTTCTTTCCTGGATTCTTCTAGCTCATTTTCTTATGTGATGGCCTTTTCTAACTAGGCATGCGAGATGGAAATTCTTGTTGAGACCAACTCACTCATCTAATCTCTCTTCGCATAAAGAATGACCTCCTCAGAGGTACATGGCATAAAATTATTAATAATGATTTTTCTCTTCCTTTGTGTATTTTTTACGATTGACTTCATATTTCGGTCATATGTGAGAGGCTCCAAATTGACCACTTCATAGACTGGTTGGGGTATGGGCTGATTTGCCCAAGCCAGTATATTCTTCAAACTACCAGGATTGTGGACTTGTTCCATAGTAATTGTTAGTATCAATATTTGCAGTGTCAAATTGTGGCCTTAAAAGGCACTACAGGAAGTTCTAGACCCCGGTAACAAAATTCACTAAAGTAGCACCGCAATTGTTCTATTTTGCTCCATATGCTTGCCTATTTTATTGTGCTACTCCTATCACTTCTTTGAAACACCCATTTCCAATGCCAAATCTCATTTAGTAGAATGTTTATTTTTAATATAAAATCATTATGTTAGTTTTGATTTTATATTTTAAATAAAATTAAAAATTAAAAAACCCCACTTATTCTCTCACCTACCTATCCCACTCATTATCTCACCTTGCCCCACTCATTCTCTCACCTTACCTACCCATCCACCTCACCATTCCACTCTCATTTACACTCTATGTTTATTCCATTTATCATAATTACTTTATATTATAACTACCACTCCATTTATAAATGACATAGAAATTCCTGTGAGTTGTTGGCATAATAAAGCTAATGTGCCATTAAATCAAAATCGCTACAGGAACACTTGTAGCGGTCGATATTGAATTTAAAAATGCAGGCATTACCAAATCCAAGGGGAAAGCTCATGGAAATGTAAGAAATGCTCAACGCATAGATCAAGCTTCCAGATCATTACCAAATGCCAAGTGTCAGGGTCGACTGTCAAGCGTGTGTCTAGCTTAGAATGAATGTGTGCTAGGTGAAAGGATGTTCTCCTAAATGCTATGAAGTTTTAGATTGTTGAAAGAAGTGTTATTTGCTTAAGGAAAATCACAAATATCCAAAATGATTTCAAGCATACAAGATATCTTTTCTTTTGGTGTTTCTGAGGTCTCAATTCCAACTCTGTCATGATATTTCATTGCATGTTGGTGTCATCAATGGAGACAAAATGATATAAAAGTTAAAATCAATACAACTTTCAAGTTAGTGCTCAAGTCAAGCTATATGAGTCACGAATGGAGGAGCATGTTGCGCAACAATAACATCTTATGAAGGATTTGAAACTACCATACAACAAACATTTCAAAAATTTGTTGAGAAGGGGAAGATTGATATTATACCTAATGTTAAGCCTCCTACTATACCTGAAAATATGTAGGTGACATCTTGGCAACAAATATTCAATATTCCAAAACAAACGATTTGAAGAAGAAGCTAGATAAAAGAGCATTTTAAAGGATATGTTAATTGGTTGATTTCAAAGAAAAGACCCAGTTGGAAGTTAAATAGATCATGGAGCATATATCTTGAGTCTCTAGGTGGAAGAGCACCCTGCTATCATGAGATTCCAAGAAGATTGTAGACTAAGTGGGTCATTTGGAGTATGGAAGTACTATTTAGGATGAAACAAAAGTTGTTGAGATTGATTCTAAATACACACAAAAGTATATTGTTGGCAGGTCTTGTGTGGCTTACATAACAATTGGAGGATTCTTTGGATGATGATTATCTTGTTATTAATTGCCCAGATTCGAGCTGGAATGGAGAAATCAACTGGTGGCAGTCAAAACCATATCCAGGATTTCCAGGACACATAGTAGAAATTAAGGCAGTTATCATTTCCATATTTAATGGTAGAGGTTGAGCGTATCCAGTCATCAAATCAACAACTAGTTAATAATCAAAAGTATTTCCAAATTTTGAAACATCAGGTCGAAGATTGTTCCTAGATTCGATGAAGAAAAATCAATTCGATCAGTCCAACAATCCTAGATCTCTTGCATTTATTGGATATCTTCTTTATTTTTAGATTCTGTGTTTCCTAAGAAATAGTTTAATTTGTCTATTGTATTTTGATATAAAGTCTTTAAGTCTTAGCAATTAGGGGGAATTCAGTCAGAGAGACTGAGATTGTGTTGGAGAGAGGTTCGATCTCTGTAATTGGAATTTCATGTACTATTTTGAAAACCTTTTTCTCAACCAAACTTCGATGTAAGGATTTCAGTTGATAATAAAGTGTATGGTTAGTTTGTTCTCTTATTTCTATGTAAATCGTTTTCTTTTTCTTCTACTAGAATATGCTATGCTACTATAGGGTATATGTATGCATTTTCTATGCTGAGAAGATTGCAGTCTAGGGTATGTTGTAGTCTTTGCCACAGACTTATTCGAGTCTTTAATTTAGATTTAGAAAAGGTTTCCGAAGACTGAGTTATTCTTCCACTGTTAGATATATTAAAGATCAGTGTGTTCTTTGATTGTCTTACAGTTTTGTTTCCTCACATTTCCTCATTTTACTTCTTTATAACATTATCACCGATCTAAGCTCTATTAGCATGATCTGTTGCACATAGAAAGTTGGCACAAAGTGCCTAATTCGGAACCTTATTGAAGCCAATTGTTGATCCTACCACTCTCAAAGTTTTCTCAAACCTTTTCCTAAAACCAATTAAATCAATATGTGCTAGGTTTGACTCAATAACGGTCTTGAGTCGAATTCTAACACTAACAGTAATCTCATGACTTTTACCACTTGGTTGAGCATATTGAGTCTTCTCCTTTGTTTGGGTTTCTTTTGTCTTCTCAGCTGATTGAGTTTGTTGCAAAATGTGTTCCTGTGTAGAGGATTTCTCCTTTTCTTTCTATTGCTTCAATGTTGCATCATCTTTATCTTGAGCATCTCGACCTTCTTCACTTCATTGGGTTTGTTGGTGATCCTAAGACTTTGAAGATTTTTTGGAACCCTTGGGATCAGTGACTCGTTCTGTTAGAATGTCAATACAATCCTCACTATGACCACCAATCGACTCTATGGTATTTCCTCCCCGATCTTGAGTATCCTCCTTGGTATTTGCTTCATTTTCTTTTGTATCCTTCTCCCCAGGAAAGTCTTGAGCAAGCCTTTCAATGGCAAGCAAGCTATCATCAATTATGGGAACACCTGACTTCACCATTTCTTCATCATCTTTTGTTAGATCAATTATGGTAGTAGCATTGGGAGTTATTTGAGTTTTTTCGTGTTCAATATTTATTTTTTCCTCCTTTTCCCTTTATAGTTTCTCAAACTCTTCCTTCTATTCATGCTCCTTTTGAGCTTTTCCTTTGTTTCTATGCCAAATCTTCTTCTGGTCTTTGTTATTCTTCCATATCCTTCCTTTCCTTTTTTTCATATTATCTCCTCCTCTGCTCTAACAAATCTTGCTTCTTCTTGTCTACTTCAACCTCTCTTCTTTGTTTGAAAAGTAATTCTTGAACATCTTCTTCTTCTTGTTTCTTCTTGCATTATTCCTCTATCTTCCTGTGTAATTCTTGTTCTTTCATAATAGTGTCTTGTTATTCGTGCATGGATTTAAAATCATGTTCTTCCTTTAACCTTGCTTCTAATGCATTGATGGCTTCCTATGTTCTTATCATTTCCTCTACTTCCTTGCTTGAGGTAGCTCTTGACTTATTACCTTCATTTTCTCCTATAGTGTTAAGGAGACAAAAATAATTACCTTTGGACTCGCCTTTCTCTTCTCCACTTCTTGTCAATCCTATGCATTTTCTATGAAGAGCTCTTCCGGCCACTTCTTATGTGCATAGGGCCAACAAATTGACACTTGCTCAACATGATTGAGTAGTAAAACCTTGGGGTCATGCCTCCTGAAGTTGCCATCCTGAATATATATCCTAGTTGGATTTGTCCTTCCCGTTTCACATGTTTGGTATCTCTTTCAGAATAGTACCATATTCAAAAGTTGTAATAGTACAAAAGTAGTCTTGAAATTTTGCATGATGGGTTGATACATATTTCACCAATCACCAACCTGTCTGGGACATAGGCTAGTAAAATGTTGGTTGGACAAGTTGCTCTGTAGATTTGGATATATGTGTGTTCTTCTCAAAATACCAATTCCCAACATATACAAGAATTTTCTTGACTTGTTTTGACAGTCTAGGGAATTCATGCCTGAATATGAGGGTGTACAGGTGTGCTATGAAGAAATCATAGATTAAAGAGTGTGACATCTTATACTTATCATCCCATAAAATACCAAAATAGAATTGCACCAGTGGTTATGAGATTTTCCAATTGAGTGACAACCCAGGGAGAGCATTCCTTGCACACAATACATCAAACAAAAAGGAAGCTATATGAAATGTTGATATCGCACTTGGCTCAGGATTCTAGGCCTATTCGATTTTGGTGTTGAGTTGCTCCAACATTATGGATACCTAGTTGAACCTTTTCCCCTGCATGGCAATGGTGTAAGCTAAAGGTATCCATGCTTCGGTAAACTAGGAGCAATCATTTTCCCCATATAGCCTACACAATAAGATCATAAGGTATATGTACAACGCTCGCAAAATAGTGGTAGGGTATTGACCTAATGACCTATTTAAGAACTTATTATCCTCTTTCCACCAATTTGACAACATTTTGTTGATATTGTATTTTTGGTAAAAGGCGACCACTAAATATTTATTAAGTAATTCCTCGGGATCATGGAATTTGTAATACCTATTAACATCATGTGGGAGGAATACTCTAATGCATTCTCCCTTCTCATTATCAACTAGAAAAGTTTTACAGTTTGTGTGGTTTATGATCAATTGCACTACATCAATAGAGGGGAATACCAGTGTCTTTGCTATAGCCGAGTGTAACCTGGATCATCTAATGTTTTGAAAGAACATGTGATCCATAACTTTGAGTTCATGGTCATTGTGGGGCATTGATTCTAGGTAATTCTAGTCCTTAAACTTGATAAAGAGATTGTTCCATCCGGGGATATGTACCTATGTGTTGGTACTGACAGTACTAAGCTCTGTGTCTCCATATAAAGGTACCTGCGTAGATAGTTTCTTCAATGGTAGCTTAATGACCGATTCAACCCCCTTCGCAGTCTATGGTTACCTTATGTGAGGTGGTGTTGAGTCGTTATACCCCGATTTTGAGTCCCCATATTAATAATGTATTTTATTTATTTTATGAAAGGCTGGAGTGCCTAAATAATTAAAAGAGTCTAGAGTGCCTAGGAAATATAATACTTTGAACATTGAAAATAATAAAATACATCGATGGTTGCAAGACGAACAAGGACAAGAGTTATAGGGGGATATGATTCCACGAGAGAGGGGGGTAAAAGGGATTTAAGTCTTCATTGTTATATTTTATTTACCCATCTTAGTAAAGATCGACGAAAAGTGGTTACATGAGACTCTTGGGGGAAAGGCCATGTGGTTCTTGATTTTCTATGTAAATATATATACACATCTTGTGGGTTGTTTGTGGGTTCACTCATTTTCATTGTTCACTCTTTCATTCACTTTTTTCTCATTCATGGTTGCTCATTCATTCTTGATCTTGGCTTGGGAAAGAAAAAAACAAATTGTTGGGAAATGAGCCATTGTTTGTTGGTTGTAGTAATTGTTGATGTATTCCAGCCATCAATTGATGCATGTATGTCTGAGATGCATTGGCATGTACTAAATTTTATTCACAACTGTGAATCCTGAGAGTGCTAGCACGAAGATTCTTGACTAGATGCACTGGAGCCCTGGAAAGAAGTCGATAGCTTGAGGGACTGCGTGGCAGTGAAAGGGGGTTCATTATCTTTGGGTGGTGAAGGTTGGAGAGAATAGAGTTGGTGTACTTTGGATTTTTGTGCATTGAGAAACATGTGAGAGCTTGAGTGCTGACTGGTTTAGGAAGCTGAGTGTCAACCAAGAACCCATCGTTGTGGATTCATAGCCATGGCTCAGGGGTGACCTGCTCTTGAGATTTGCAACAACAACGCCTATGGTTGGGTGGAATGTCTTTGGTTCGCAGTCGGTAGGTGATTGGTTTTATTAAAGATAAGTTCTCTCTGTTATGTGTTTCTATTTTTGTATATTTATTCCCGTTGTGTATTAATTATTATCTCTAAGATTCATATTTGTAATATGCATGTTTGCTTGTTATTGTAGTGCATGGAACGTTTAAACGATATTTTATATCGTAGCATGAATCTCCGTTATTGAATGTGAGTGTTTAATGCTTCTTTGTTGATTAAACATGATCATAATTTGAAATCATATTTGAAGTGCATTTTGAAGTAGTCTGGCCAGCCTGCTGGTGGCTAGGTACGTTACATATTGGTATTAGAGTTTTTGCTTGAAACACCAGATTGGTATGGCCGAAACGAGTGCAAATTGAGAAAATTCATTATTGCAAACTTCGGTCTGAGTGAATTTTGGGGAAAAAATTGGAAAATTAGAGAGAAAATCCCCAAATTCGTGAGCAGATTCGAGTTTAAATGAATTAAGATTGTTTAAGAAGTTTAATAGACTTGATCTACAGAGTTAGATTCAAGCTCCAAGAACGAAAATTCAGGTTTTATTGGCCACTGTAGCGTTGGGAAGAATTTTATGAATCGAAGATCAACATTATGTTCGATCTCGAGATCAATGACCCAGATTCATCCTTGGAAAATTTAAAAATTTCTTATGTTTTCTAAGTTTGACAAAGTTACCAGATCAATGGTCAAAATTCATTTTCAGCGGTTAGGAAAAGGAGACAAATCGACGGTCTGGATTTATTTCGACCTTTAGGATGTTGGAGTCGATCGACGGTCAAGATCATCTTGGCTTGGAGATCAATGACCCAGATTCATTGGGAATTGGTCAAAAAAAATTCTAAGTGTTGGAGTTGGCCAAGAGAAATCGTCGATGGGTCGATGGTCGATTCAACAAAGTGTTCGATAGAGCAAGAGAAATGGTCGGGTCGGATGGAATGATGAAGTATTTTTAGTTTTCCAAGGGAAATGGTTAACGGTCGGGTCAACTAGAATGGTGAAGTATTGTTAGTCATCCAAGGGAAATTGTTGACAGATCGATGGTTTGGTCGGCCGGAATGGCAAAGCATTTTTACTCGTCTAAGGGAAATGACCAATGGGTTGATGGTTGGGTCAGCTGGATCAGGGAAGTATTTCTAGTCATCCAAGGGAAATGGTCGACAGGGTTGATGGTCGGGTGTCATCCGATTTGATGAAGTGACAGGTCAAGAGAAACGATTGATGATCGATGAAGGAAAGAGGGTGATGATGTGTCGTGCCACATCAACATATAAGTATCATGCCACATAAGCCAGAATGTCATGTTAGAGTCTATGTGTCATGCCATGTTAGCATACATGTGTTATGCCACATCAGAAGTTTCCATGTCAACAAAGAAATGGTCAATGGTCAATGGTCGAGTCAGTCGAATTGTAGAAGTGATTTTCAGCAATCAATGGGAATGGTCGATGGGTCGATGGTCGAGTCAAATGAAATGGAGAGAGTGTTTCATACGCCAATGAGAATTATCGATGATCGATGATCAAGTCAAGGATTCAAAGATGTGTAGTAATTAGTTTCCGGAGAGAAGGGACGGCGACCGATGGTCGAGTCAACAGTTTGGGCAGTACCGATAGATCAATGACTTAAATTTCTCCTGATTTTGAGATCGACAATCCAGATTGCCACATGGGCAAGACTGTCCATCAATTTCAAAAAATAAAAACAAAGTCTGGAGCCATTTTCTTATCTTTTCCATAACTAGAGAATATTAAGTCAGATTGAGATGAAACTTATGGGTTTTTTCTACAGAGAGGAGATCTACAAAAGTGTCAGATAGGGCCATTGCCCATTTTTGTTTGGATTTGTCAAAAATTGCAAAATAATGGTTTTTAAAGATCTAGGTCCAGATCATTGGCAGAGGTCCAGATTAAGTTGAAACTCTTGGAGAGAGTTGAAAAGAAGACATGGAAATAACCCATGAAGGAACTGAATAAATCCTAAGTGGATTGGAATGTGGATGTTGAAATAGGCCAAAATCCCTTATTCCAAGCCATATTTGGGAATTTTTGAGATTTTCAGAGGAGTAAAAGTGACCCCAGATCACAAAACTGGAAAAGAAAATTACTCAACATTTTATATACTCATTAAGGCAAACAACTTTGGTTTAGTGAAAATTTTCCATGAGTGCACAGATTGTGAGATAACGAGTTTTGCTAAAAATTCCAAGTCAGGAAAAAGGGGTGAAAAAGGACAAAGTTGTCATTTCCAGATTGCTACAATTTTTTACTAGAGCATCGGATTGCAAATATGAGAGTTTTTGTGAATTTGTTGTCATTGTTATTATCTATGTCTGACACAAAAATTTCTCTAGTTCCTGACATGTTTTCTTCTGCAGTTGATAGAAATTGGTCATTCAATGAAATTACACCAATGGAGAAAATGCACAAATGGGGTGAAAGTGGCTTTTTCGAAAAGCCATAACTTTCATCTCAAATATCAGAGTGAGGCATGAGTATAGTCGTTGGAAATTTGATTAAGAGGAGAATAACTTGGAATTTTTTATAATTGCGAGAATTATGATATAATTCTTCACGAGTGGAGCAAAAAAAATGACTTGTAGCATTAATTGGCAAAAATTTTTTATGATGTGCATAATTCTAACAAAAATGGTTGTTTGCCAATTTTGAAGAATTAGGGGATATAAACGTATCAATTCAAGATAAGAATGCAGATTTGGGACATGGGGGAAGGAGAGGAGCCTTCAGTCATGACAAAGAAGCCAAAGGTCAAAATATCAATGTTGGTAATGCAAAGATAGAATCAAATGGGAACATGAGCAAAGGGGAACAAGAAACATTAATAGAGACTGTGAGAAGGTTGAGAATAGAAGTGTATAGATACAAAGTAGATAATGCTAAGATGATGAGAGAACAAAACCAAATAAATACTCAGATGATGTTAAGCCTATATCAATTGCATAGGCAAGCAAAGAATGGATAAGATTCAAGGTAGGAGGAAGAAGGAAGATATCATGAAAGAAGAGATAACTACAGAAGATTCAATCATTCAAGAAGTGTTAGTAGAACTCATAGACATCACTCACCTCCTTACTCGGCAAGGATATTTTATGCATATGAAGACTCCATAAGCAATCCAGAAGTGTCTCTTGTTAGGCACCAAAGAAGAAGACGTGAATTAGACAGTTTGCAAAGAGAGATGATAAAGCTTAAGCCATCATCCTTTGATGGTGAAAGAGAAAGGTAAGATGATGTTGAAGCATGGTTGCTTGGAATCATGAAGTATTTTTAGTTGCACAATTACTCATTTAACCTAGAAGCTAGAATTTCCACATACCATTTTCATGGAAAAGTTGATATGTGGTGGGATCAATTGAAGCAAGTTGAACAAATTAATGTGAGCAGGATCACTTGGAGGTTGTTCAAGAGATATTTTTAGAAGGAGTATATTTCAGAGCACTTCTATGACAAGAAGATGCAGGATTTCTTTGAACTCAAGTTGTGAAGCATGACCATGACAAAATATGAAAAGAAGTTCTTTGGATTGTTGAAGTATCTGGGGTTTATCAAGGATGAGAAGGTGAAGATACATAGGTTTTTGAGCGGACTGATGTCTTTTTATAAAGAGAAGATTCAATATGATGAGCTTAGGACTTTGATAGAGATCATCAAGAAGGCTAAGTACCTGTATGGGAAAGGCAAGGACAAAGAATATTTGTAGAAGTCTTGGAGGGATAAGAAAAAAGAGAAATATGATCAGAGAAGGAAGGGATTCAAACCTCCTTTCAATAGAAACAACCCTAATAAAAATGAACAAGACAAGTATGCTAGGGATGAAGCTAAGAGAGAAGACTCCTTGGGAAAAAGGGGAAGACCACCAATGGAATGTTGGGGATGTAAAGAAGATCGCATGTACAAGGATTATCCTCACAGAGAAGACAAAACAAATACCATGCATATCATCCAATAGGCTACAATAGTAGAAGACATGGGAAGAATATATGCAGCCTTAAAAGATTGACAAGTAGAGTACCAATTCAAAATGATCGAAGTGGAAAGTAAGATAATTAATAAACCTATTTCTATTTTAATTGATTCA
>ML779840.1:477233-519977 GCA_009831015.1 Picea engelmannii | reverse complement strand
TCTTGATGAAGAAGGAAAACAAGGCATTGTGAAGGAATTCCAAGACCCATTTCTATAAAGGAGATTTCAACCTTACAACTAAAGAGATGTTTCAGTAAAGGATGTCAACTGTATGTAGCTCATGTGGAGGAGCCAGAAAATACAAAAGGGCCAAGCCTTGAACATTTTTCAGTATTGCAAGATTTTTAGGATGTTTTCCAAGAAATACTAGGATTGTCGCCAAAGAGGAAGATAGATTTCTCTATTGACTTAGCACCAAAAGTTGCCTTAGTATCAAAAACTCCTTACAGAATGAGTACACCCAAATTAAAGGAATTACAAATGTAGTTGGAAGAGTTATTGAATAAAAGGTACATATGCCCAAGTGTGTCACCTTTGGGAGCACCAATACTCTTTCTCAAAAAGAAGGATGGAACATTGAGGTTGTGCATTGACTTTAGATAGTTGAGTAAAGCCACTACGAAGAGCAAATACCCTCTACCTAGAATTTGACATATTTGATCAACTAAGAGGATCAAATATATTTTCAAACATAGACTTGAGATATGGATGCCACTAGGTAAGAATTAAGGAAGAAGACATCAGTAAGACAACCTTTAGAACTAGGTATGGACATTATGAATTTGTAGTGGTGTCATTTGGACTGACCAATGTACCAACTGTCTTTATGTGCTTAATGAATGGCATATTCATAAATTATTTGGATAAGTTTTTCATTATGTTCTTGGATGACATACTTATTTATTGTAAGTCTGAGGAAGAGCATGAACATCACTCAAGGTTGGTGTTATAAGTGTTAGGGGAACATCAACTTTATGTCAAACTTGGTAAGTGTTCTTTTTACCAAGAACAAATCCATTATTTGGGGCACATTATTTCGAAAGAAGGTATAGCAGTAGATCCTGTGAAGATCGAAGCCATTATAGGATAGACAACAATCCTAGTCATATATTTCATGGGATTAGCTAGGTACTACATGAGGTTTATAGCAGGGTTCTTTAAGATTGCCCATCCCATCATTTCTTTTCAAAAGAAGGGAAATAAGTTTGAATGGACAACATAGTGTGAAAAGAATTTTAATGTGTTGAAAGAATTACTTATTAGTGCACCTATTTTAAAGATTGTTGATCCGAGTGAGAATTTTGTGGTATGTACAAATGTATGCAAGGAATTACTCAGTGGAGTCCTCACTCAAAATGGACATGTCATGAGTCCACAAAGATTAAATAACATGAGAGGAATTATGACACAAATGATTTGGAGCTTGTTTCCATAGTTCATGCATTGAATATGTGGAGGCATTATCTCATGGAAAAGAGATTTGAACTAAGGACAAACTACATTGGTCTGAAATATCTTTTTGAACAACCAACTTTGAATGCCAGGTAGACAAGATGGTTGGAATTTTTAAGTGAGTATGACTTTGACATCAGGCATATCAAAGGAAAAGAAAATAAAGTTGTTGATGCACTCGACATGAGAGTACATATCATGCATGCTACATCCATTAGTATGCATCAGTTAGATTTGAAGAGCATAATTTTAAATGTTGTTGTTACAGACCAGCATTACCTACAGGTGAAAGAAAGCTTGCAGTAGGAAAATGTACAACAAAAAATTAAAGAGTATGAGATGAATGAAGATTAATTACTTATGCATAAGAACACAATTTATGTTCCTAGTTCCTAAGAACTTAGTAATTTAGTGTTAAAAGAAATGCATAATGTTTCGTATGTTAGACATCTTGGTTCCCAGAAAACAATTGCAGTAGTAAGAAGCCAATTCTTTTGGCTAGGAATGAAGAAATATGTTGTCGATTACATTGCCAGATGTATGGAATGTCAAAAAGTGAAAGTTGAGCATATACACCCAATGATTTTGTTGCGACCATTACCAATTCTAGAGAAGAAATGGGAAGTGGTAACCATTGATTTTATAACTAAGTTGCCCAGGACAACAAGGCAACATGATTCCATAATGGTAGTTGTGGATACATTGGCAAAGGTTGCTCATTTTGTTCCTGTGGAAATGACTCATACAATAACTAGTATTGCAGAAATTTACATGAGGGAAATTGCTAGGTTGCATGGGATACCTAAGGCAATTGTCTTAGATAGAGATACACAATTTACTTCAAATTTATGGAGAGGGTTATTTAAATGATTTGGTACAAATTTAAACTTTATCACAACATACCATCCATAGTCAGATGGGAAGATAGAGAGAGTCAACCAAGTAATTGAAGACATGTTGAGAATGTATGTGATGGATAAACCATATAATTGGGAAGATTACTTGCATATGGTTGAGTTTGCCTATAATATTGGGTATCAAGTTTCATTGAAGATGAACCTATTTGAAGCTTTGTATGGTAGAAAATGCAATACTCCAGTGAGTTGGGACAACCCAGCCGATAGAGTAGTAGTTGGGCCTGAATTACTAAAGGATATGGAAGACCATATGGTTAAGACTAAGTAGAATTTGAAGGCAACACAAGATAGACAGAAGAGTTATGTAGATAAGACCATGATAGCTAGAGAATTTAAAGTGGGAGAGCATGTGTTTTTGAAAGTGAATCCCAGGAAGAGCTCATTAATGTTGGGAAGTTGTATAAAGCTAGCAGCCAGATTCTATGGTCCAACAGAGATATTGGACATAATAAGGCCAGTTGCATACATGCTTGCATTGCTTGCTTCCATGAATGTGCATAATGTATTTCATGTCTCTTAGCTGAAAAAGTATGTACATGATCCTAACCATGTTATTGATTGAAATTTGATTTAGGTGGAGCGAGAAGGAGACTTTCAGGTCTAGTTGATGCGCATATTGGACAAAAAAGTCAAAATGCTTCAGGATCAAGTCATAGAACTTGTAAAAGTTCACTAGACCTGCTACGGTCATGAAGATGCTACTTGCAAGCATGAAGATGCCATGCGGGAAAAATACCCACAACTTTTTGAATAATTTTGAAATTTTAATTTTTGTTTTGTATATGCACCGAGGACAATGCCAATATTAGCAGAATCCTTCAATTATAACAGTTTAGCACAAATGCAACATTTACCTAGATAATTGTAATTGAGTTAAGCATTTGTTATTAAAGAACATAGAGTAAGTCAAATGCTCTTGCTATAAGATCAAAACCCCACACACTCTCAGTTGCTTCTAACACCCTGCCTCCCTAACCTACTTCCATATTCCATCCCTATCCTTCCTCTGTTGGACTATCTTGGAGTGTCAACTATATTGACCTAACTTCATATAGAACTAGTAAGCGAAAGTGCCAACTACCTTGACCAAGCTTCCCTAATAGGAAATTGGCAGTCATCATCACACGTTTAAGGGAGTCTGACCTAATATCGTCCTCCCATGACTCCAGGTTTCAAAGGATACATGGTGGGAAATTCCTCCAACCCTCCCGATAAAGCTGGGGTCAACACCCTATCATGAACCATACGATGGCATTGTGTTCCGAGAATTTTACCATCGAATATTAAGTTTCAGGTAGTCACGCTACTTAAAAAACTTGCACTTTCCCACATGTCATAGCAATGGAGTTGAACCAACATAATTTATCATACAAATGATTCATATCATATTGTTTCTCGGTTGATGTTCACATCAACCATTTATTATCATCATTCTTTGGCTATTACATAGCCCATTAAATCTGCAGGTTAGTTTATAACACAAACTCATGCAGATCCATACACTATTAATATGTAATTGTATTTAACCATATCATTAACTGGGTATCCATGTACCAATATCTTTCAAATTCAAATTTTCATGCTAAAAATGGGTCTCATAATATCCATCATAAATCACATAACGATAAGCATTCATAGTATTTACATTTACATGGGTCCATATGTCCCAAATTTAAAGTTCCAAGTTAATAGTGTTCCACATATAATAATCAAATGAAGATACATCTAGGCCATCAGTAATTCTAGTTGGTTGAGTCAAAATGAGGCATTACATACACCCATACTTCGAGAAACATAGTCTCGGGGTTGCAGTAAAAAAATGAGGGATGATCTCATTGTAAGGTCTCTGCATCCTCCCAAGTAGTAGATCATGGGCTATACTTGTCTCAGTGGACCTTAACTTGGTCCACCAAATAGTTCCTGAGCTGTCGGACCCTACAGTCAAAGATGCATAATGGTTCGACCATGATGGTTCTTATGTCCAATACCTACAATTCCTTCCAATTTAGTTTGTGAGATTCATCAACAATATAATGTTGTAGAACTTATACATGAAAACATCATGAGTTTTATGCAAGTGGGATGGCAGTATGAGGCGATAAGCAATGGGTCCAATTCTATCTCAAATTTTAAACGACCCTATAAATTGGGGCGAAAACTTTGTCCCTTTCCCAAATCGAATGGTACTCTTATTAGGCCCGATACAAATGAAAACTTGATCTCCTACTTCATAACTCTGGTCAGTGTTATGTGCATCAACATAAATATATTGTCTATCATGTGCCTCCTTTAACCATTGTCTAATCTGAATCACCTACTTCTCTGTCTCTTGAATCAATTCTAGCCCAATCATCCCTTGATCTTCTAACCTTTCCCAACTTAATGATGTCTTGCATGGCCTTCCATACAAATATTGATAAGGAAACATTCCAATTGAGTTGTGAAAATTATTATTGTAGGCAAACTCTACCAAAGGTAGGTACTTCTCCCAATGGGTTTGATTATCCATAGATACATCCTAAACATGTCTTCTATAACCTGATTTACCCTTTCAGTATGCCCATATGTTTTAGGATGATACGTTGTGCTCAAGTTCAACTAAGTCCCCAATGTTTACTACAAACTTGTCCAAAACCTAGATGTAAACTAAGAGTCCCTATCTAAAATGATCTTCTTGGATAACCCATGCAGACGGATAGCTTCACTTGTAAAAACATGTGCCACATCTATGACATTGTAAGTGTCTCTAACTAGAATAAAATGAGCACTCTTGGTCAACTTATCAAATATAACAAGAATGGCATTGTGCCCATGCAATGTGAGTGGCAATCCCACAATGAAATCCATAGAAATGATTTCCCATTTGGACACAAGATCATCACGTGGTTGTATGAGACTTGTCGGGTGGTGATGATCAACCTTCACTTGTTAACACTCAAGACACTTAGCCATGAAATGGATTACATCACGCTTCATTCCTTCCAAAAAAAAAATCATCTTCATGTCTGCATACATTTTCTTCACACTAGGATGTGCACAATAAAGTGCTCCATGGGATTCTTTGAGTATAAAGCTTCGAATATCCTGACCCTCGAGGATGTACATCCTTCCCTGGTATCTCAAAAATCCATTTTATTCAAGGCTATATTATTCAAACTTTGATTCTAATCGTCTCCCACTTTGGAGGGCTGAAGTGATCTTTAAATACCAACTATCTCCAAGAAGTTCTCCCAATACTCACTCCCTTAAATTGACCTTTAAGAGAACTAAGGAGAAGATCTGTGGCCTTCTGCTTAGGGAATCAACAACCACATTATCCTTTCCCTTGATGTAAGAAATTACAAAATCGTATTCACTCATACACTCACTCCATCGTCACTACCTAGCATTCATATCCCTTTGAGTGAAGAGATTATTTAAACTTTCATGGTCCATTTTGAGCTCAAAGCTTCGCCCCACTAGATAGTGCCTCCAAAGCTTAAGAGTTGTAATTACAACTACCAACTCTAAATCATGAGTAGTGTAAAGCTCCTCATGTTGCTTCAACTTTCTTAACACATACACTCTCACTCCCTCGTCTTGCATTAACACAATCCCCAACCCTTTCTTTGAGGCATCTGTGTATACTGTGAAGTCTTTATCCATATCGGGCACTCTTAGAATTGGTGCATTGGTTAGTAATCTCTTAAGCTCGATGAATGTAGCATTTCATCCATTTGTCCACTCATACCTAACTCCCTTGCGTTGCAAGGTGGTGATGGGTTTTGCAATCTTCGAGAATCCTTCCACAAACCTTCGATAGTAATCAACTAGCCCAATGGAGCTTCTTACCTCGTGAACATTTTTTGGCACTAGCCAATCCATTACAGCCTTCACCTTTTTCGGGTCCATTGAAATTCCTTCTCCATAAATGATATGGCCAAGATAATGAATCTCTTTACGAAAGAAAGAGCACTTCGACAAATTTCCATACAATTTGTTCTCTCTAAGGCATGAAAGTACCACTCACAAGTGTTCCTCATGTTCTCTTTCATTCCTAGAATAGATTATAATATCATTTAGAAAGACCTGCACAAAGCGGTTTAAGTACCTTCAGAATACACCATTCACTAGGCTCATGAATACAATCTGTGTATCAGTCAAACCAAAAGGCACCACTATGAACTCATAATGTCCAAATTGAGTTCGGAAGGTGGATTTAGGAATATCCCCTTCCTTGATCCTTAACTAATAATACCCTAATCACAAATCGGTTTTTGGGAAAACTACAACTCCTTTCATCTGATCAAAAAGATCATCTATCTGTAGTATTGTGTACCTATTCTTCACTATAGCTCGGTTTAAGTCTCTATAATCTATACATAGTCGTAAGTTACCATCCTTCTTCTTGACAAATATTACTGGTGCACCCCAAGGTGAAACACTAGGCCTTGTAAGCCCTAAGTCCAGTGGTTCCTTCAACTGCATCTGCAACTCACAAAGTTTTGAAGTTGTTATCATATACGGTGTCTTGGAAATTAACTCTGCACCAAGTTTTAGCTCGATGGTAAAATCAATCTCCCTCTCAGGAGGTAACCCTGACAACTCTTTCGGAGAAACCATTTTTGAATTATGAAAAAACTAGATACTGATCTAGAGAGGGTCTCATACATTCATTTACTACTTCCACTACATATAATCAACATCCTTGCCTCATGCAATGTTTAACCTTCATTACCAAAATAAAACATATCGACACCTTCCTCTTGATACCATGGATATCTACTAACCTTCCTTCATCGTCTACACAAAGCACCCTCTTTGAAAAATAATCTACCATAGCTCGATGAGCTTCCAGCCAGTCTACCCCAATGATTAGATCATATGTCCCTAGAGAAATGGCGTACACCTTCAACCTGGTAGTACACACTCTCAAGTCTTACCACTTGCTTTTCTCGCAAAGTCGTCTTGACTAGTTAATAGTCATCATGTTCGTAGGCTTCCAGCCCACACTTTTCTAATGCACATGGTGAAATGAAACTATATGTAGCACCAGAATCAAATAAAATTTTAACCTTTACATGATTTAGTGTACTCTAAGACTCCACCACAGTGGTTGGATGTTTTTATTGGTTGTTATTAATCGTATCATAAATATGGTGGCTACTACTCACTCTTCCTATCAAGGCCTTTACTTCTCTATGCATAGTGTCTGATTGTGACTCTAGGAAATTATGTTGGTAATGAGGTCCTCTGCACCCCCAAAAAGTAATGCGAGTTGGAACCTACACATTTCTCTATGGAGGCCTCTGAAATGAGTTCCTTCCCCTAGAACCCCTGTCCCAACTAATTTCTCCCCTCGAATGATGTGGACCAACCCGAGTTGTTGATGATGTGTGGGATGTTGTACTCATTTCCATTGAAACAATTGTTGCAACCGATTTGGGTGCATCTCTATTGCCATAAGGAGGTGACCTCGAGCTTCCTTCCTTAGAGAAGTTTCTAGGGGCCTTCCCCATGAATCCAGGCTACTATGGAATAACTGATCTTGTACCCCCATTTAAATCCATATGCACTTCAACATAATGATCATTTTCAATTTCTTTGGCTACTAACGAGGGTTTCCAGATGTGCACCATGGCCCTTATCTCAAGGTTTAATGATCTGGATTATTTTCGACACGAAATGAGAGTGGAGATATAACACAGAAATATACAGAGATATTAAAAGAGCAACAATAATATGACATAGATATATCAGAAATATAACCAGAGGCAAAGATATACAGTAATACACAATTTCTATCAATGTGCGAAATGTACAGAACTGTAAAAATACAGAGTGAGAGACTTGCTAGAATGGTGGCAGCTTATCTCTGAGAATAGATGTGACGGCTACTCGCATTCGCAAGAATATGATTGTTACAATGAGGCTCTAAAGGCCTTTTTAACATAATTAAAATCCAAAACCCTAACCCTGGAAGATGAAAAGCCAAAAGGTTTGCGGGCCTCGATGGGGGTAGTTGATACGTCAACTTCCCGAGTACGTAACTTTTGCATACGATCTTCGTTTGGGGCACTTGATACATCGTTGGAAAGTTCTAACTGAGAAGAATGATTTTTTGCTGGCCTACATAAGTCTTTGGCTTATTAATTGGGCCCAAAATCCCAAAAATGTTGTCCAGGGCCTCAAAACGGCCCCAGAAGTTTGGAACCCGAAAAACTACCAAAAAACTACCAAGATGAAAAACTGTTTTTCGAGCCCATAGGATAGGTGGGTGGCCATCGATATATGCCTAGATCAATCCTCCCTCCTCAGGAAGCAGTGGTCTGCATTGCATTGAGTTCCCGAGGGAGAGAGGGAAGCGTTTGTTGAATCTGAATCTTGGTGAGTTGCTTGCCTTGTTGGAGATGTCGTGTTGCTTAGCTTGTTGAAGGATGTCATGAACCTGTGGCTGGAAGGGTTGGACCCTTTTAACTACTTTGGATACATGATATGTATCTGTGTAGAAGGAATATTTGCGCTTTGTTGTAGTCTTGTTGATTCTCTTTGTTGGATAGAAGGTGCTTGGGCCGAGGCTGTGGTGGTTGCAGTATTCTTATGTTCACCTTTTGAACATATTGTGAAGAAGTTGAATCTTGTAGTATGAGATACTACCTTGAGGCACTGTTTAGGTGGGACAGTAGTCGGAATTACCTCTGATATTTTTTAGAGATGACCACTCAGAGTAACAATGACACTACGAGGTTGAGACTCATAAATAACATTGTGTTTCCACATATATGGTTGGCCCAAGAGAACATTACAGACATCCACTGGAGAAACATCACATAGTACCTCATCCTTGAAGGGCTAGATGTCGTATGACAATTGACACTGCTGGCTGACATGGACATCTCGTCCCTGGCGAAGCCAACCGATGTTGTATGGCTACGGGTGTGGTGTTGTCAACAATCCCAACTGTTTGATAACCTCTGATGAGATGAGGTTCTTATGGCTTCTGCTATCAATAATAAAATGCAGCGGGGTCCCCTTCACCCACATCTGTGAATGAAAAAGGCGCTCCCCCTCTTCAGGATCTGTTGGTTCTTCTGGTTGAATTGTTGCGGTCACGACAATAGCAGTGGGATCTGCGTCGATGATCTATCTTTTATTAATATTTTCTTAATCAAGTTATGAATCAAGGTTCGACTCATTCTCTTTTATCTCAACCACTAATGACTGTTTTTAGAGACATTCATTGGTGTTGTGCCAGGGGATTTTGTGGAAATCACACCATTTTCCAATGTCCTTCTTCGTCTTTTCGTGGCCCTTCTTTTCCTGTGGCTTGGATTGGTTTTCAGGAGGTTGTTTGTTAGAGTCGTCTTTATCATACTTTGGTTGTTGCGGATTTGCAGACCCGAACTCTCGTTTTTTCTGGTGCTTAAATTTCTGCTCGATTTTAACAACATATTGATACGCAGCATCGAGTGATGAGATATCTAGAAAATCCATTTCAATTTGGATGTATCTGTGTAGAGCCCCGTGGTGTTTCAGAACCAAATGTCACTCAGAGAATTTAATACCCAACTTGGTGCACAAGGTATGGAAGTTATTGGTGAACTCTGACACTGCTTGGCCCCTCTCTTGTCACAGTGTGTTCCATCTCATGTACTAGTCTTCATAGTTGCCAATAGGGTAATATTGTTCCTTGACTGCATCCACAAAAAAATACCAAGTGGGATCGACCCCATATATTCCAGACTCCTCTATGGAACTTTTCTCCTAGTAAGTTTCCCACCAATGTTTGACATGAGGGAGAGCCTTAAGGAGTGCGAAGGTGATCTTTTCCCTATAAGAAAAATGGTGAACAAAAAAATAACCTTCTAGTAGATTTAACCATTTGTCTAGTGCATCTGCAACTATCTGACCTTCAAATATGGGAATATCAAAATTAACTTGTACCTTGAAAGGCAAGGTGCCTCCAAAGTGGTTGCTTGATGAAGACGTGCATGTTTTTATCGACAGGTGTTGAAGGATATGGGCAAAATTCTCCATCATTTCGTCCATTTGTCGCGTGAGAGATTGCTCAAGCAACAGATTAATAAAATCTTTTGCTCCATCGTTTTTCTTTTCTTCCACCATGGAGGGTTTCTTAGACGTGTGAGAGCGATTTTCCTTGAGAGAGACAAGATCAAGGCTCAACGTGCTATACTTGGACCTCATCGAGGACATGCATAGAAAAATGATCAAGAGCGGCCTGCTTTGACACCATTGATCTGGATTATTTTCGGCATGAAATGAGAGTAGAGATATAACACAAAAATATACAAAGATATTGAAAGAGAAACAATAACATGACATAGATATATCAGAAATATAACCAGAGGCAAACATATACAGTAACACACAATTTCTATTAATGTGTGAAATGTACAGAACTATAAAAATACAGAGTGAATGACTCATTAGAATGGTGATAGCTTATCTCTGAGAAGAGATGTGATGACTACTCGCATTCACAAGAAGATGATTGTTACAATGAGGCTCCAAAATCCTTTTTAACATAAGTAAAATCCAAAACCCTAACCCCAGAAGATGAAAAGCCAAAAGGTTTGCGGGCCTCGATGGGGGTAGTTGATACGTCAACTTCCCAAGTGTGTAACTTTTGCATATGATCTCTGTTTGGGGGACTTGATACATCGTTGGAAAGGTCTAACCGAGAAGAACGATTTTCAACTAGCCCAATTAAGTGTTATTACTAGTCACTTGGGCCCCAAATCCCCAAAAAACGTTGTTTAGGGCCTCAAAACGACCCCAGAAGTTTGCAACCAGAAAACCTATTGAAAAACTGCCAAGATGGAAAATTGTTTTTCGATCCCATGGAATAGGTGGGTGGCCACCAATATCCACCTGGATCATTTAACCCATGCACAAAATGATATGTCTGTTGTTGATCATTATCCATGTATGAGACGTACTTGACTAGCTCCATGAACTTGATTTCATACTCTTCCACAGTTCGGTTTCCCTTTATTAGAGCATGAAATGATCCCACTTGCTATTCCTCGTAGTAAGCAGACAAATATTTTCTCTAAAACCTTTCCTCAAAAAGCTCCTAAGAAACAGTATTTGGAGTAAGGTCCAACTGCCTCTCTAGATTACCCCACCAATTTAGGGCATTGTCCCTAGGTTTAAAGATTGTTATCTTGGCCTTTGATGTGGAAGCATAATCCCTTAAGGTGAAACATCTTATCATTCCGTCTAGCCATGCTTCACCATGTTCACTTGCATGACCCCCAACAAACTTTGGGAGTCAGGTGATGGCAATGATGGTGTCAATATTGGTGGTCCTTGAGACGATGCCCCCTAGCCTTAATTTCCCCAAGTCCTAACCATCCTAAATAATTGAATCTGCATCAAAACCAAATGTTTATTAGAAAGGGTTTGTGCATTCTAGGTTTTACTAACTTATACTTCCAAACATAGGGCCAGGCATAAGTTTCTTTATACTTTCTCGTAAACAGACATTACTCCAACAAGGTAAGGGGCTATAGGTCAAGGATCTAATCCTCTAAGCTTGGTAACTTCATCCATATATCCTATTATCTCTCTTACCTTGCTATATATGCTAGTGCTACATTTTACTCACTAATTACTCTAGGTTATACCCTTGACATGCATTAAATCCTTCCACCATCAAAGCCCCTCGTAATCCTTAAATGCTTATTTATTATGTAACATTATAAAGTTATAATTTAATGATATTAATTTAAATTAAATCTCATTATGTACTTAATTAACGTCATTATGTGTATTATAAGGATTTATATGTAAGTCCCCGAGGTCTAGAGTAGTCGGTGAGGGAGTGTGTTGTTAAGGAACTCTGTAAGTGAAAGTCATCGGTTCGAAACCCCTGGGGAAACCTCAAAATCCAGCCATGTTAAGGGTTGGTGTGGTCCAGGCCAGGTGCAATCCCCGGGTGACTTTTACAGCTTAGATGTCACTGGGTCGTGGCATCTCAACCAAGGAAGTCCCTCACCAGTCACAGGATTTAGGATTACCAAAAAATAAAAAAGAATCTATATATATAAATAAATGACCATATTTATCTTATAACCATAACCATATATTATATCAAAATATAAACACACACACACTTAACCATATATTATATCAAAATTTATATATAATATAATTAACAAATCTAATTATAATATATATTTATATCATATCATTTAAATTTTAGATTAATACAATACATATTAACACACACACACACACACATGTATATATATTAAAAAGAACTAAAGTTATATTATATATAAGAGGTTGTGCCAAAGGCAAAACAACTATGAAAGATTTAAAAGCTAGCTCAATACTGAATGGGTCCATTTCTGCTAGTCTTCTTTCAAAAAGTATAATAAGATTCCTATACAGTTGGGCAATCTAGCTACCAAAAACTTTAACAAGTTGTCCTAAGAGCAAAATGCATTTAAAAAACATTCAAGATTGAATCTCATGATCATGTCTTTCCTGAAATTCAGCTTGACCTGGTATGTTGTCTTCAATTTGAACAAACTGAGTCATAAAGTTTGAACAAACATTATGCACCGAGCTAAACATCCCTGTGAGTTCTCTGGAAACTCAAAAACATTGGATAGATGCAGTGGAATCAAATTGCCAAAAACTTTGTGATTCAACACTTGTGCATCATATGAATCCTCTAACTATGGCTTTCAACAATAGATACATGGAAAAGTCTCTTAAAGTGGCATTTAAAGAAGAATACTTAGTTCACCAACTGGTTGACCCAATGAAAATTGAAGAACATTACTCTCCAAATTCACCTAAGGAGCAAGAGAAGTTGGAAGAACCTCTAATGCTTAACATTGGATGACTTTTTGTGTTTTAGGATATTATGTTAGGCATGCCACTTGTAGGCCCACTTGGAACCTGTGCTTTGTAATTAACTTGAAGCTTTTTGTTGCACTTATAGAAAAGTGTCATTTTGAACAATCATGGAACTGCTCTATGTAATATGCTACATGCTTCGACTTTGGTTTCCTTTTATCTAATAAAATTTTGTTCTAGTTAAATTTTTTGTATTGTAAATGATGTAATTTTATTCATGCAAAATCATTTAGATATATTTTATTTAGTACTATAAAATTTATATTACCAACATAGATCCACCTAAACCCCATATATATGGAGAGTGGAGACGAATAAATTGCTCAAGGTGAAAACATTTTTTAAAGTGCAAAACTTGATGAAAGGTTTACACCTTGAGGGATTGGATCCCTCTCAAAGCTCGATAGATCAGGTTTTGGATGGATCTATACTGGTACAATGTCAATTATAATATTCATTGTATTCATGTAAATTCACATTAATTACATGTACATGTTTTTTTTCCATGAAAAAAAAGCGTAATTCTATTGATCCAAAGAAAACCAAATTAAATTTTGTAGGTTCCTTAAGCACAACCCAACCATGGGTAAAGTAATCAGAAAATAGAAGCTCGAAGGGGCCCAGAATCTTACTAGTAAGCCACAAGAGATACACATTACATGAGCTGAGACTAACGACAAAAAAAATATAGGGACAACAAGAATTGCAACACCAAAAGCTACAGAAAGAGAAAACCCCAAACCCTGCCGCGAAGAAGCAACAGAGACAACCTCCACATAAACTTTATTGGTGAGACAAACCAGGTCAGAGAGGCATACAAACCTTATCGAGACCAAAAACCGAAGGAATCCTGCCCCTGCGATCAACAAAAACACCTACATGCAACCAATAGAAAAAGGCCCAATAGTTGTTCGTCCTTGGAGAGGACCTCAAAGCATTGACCATGCTCCAAATCAATACTGCATGCCCAGAAAAAGGACCTCAAAGCTCTTACTAAAATACGATCAGTCACGAGAAGGCAAGAATACTAAAAGAGATGCAAGAATAAGACCGACACAAGACCTCAAAAAAAGGGGAACAAAACTCTACCTCAAAGCACCAAGAATCATTGAATCACAACATCAACACCATGGCACCTAGAGAAAATCTGAATATGTATCTAACCCTGAATGAACCAACGAAAGGATGAAGAAACCGGAAAATGAGACAACCACTTGCCACAAAAGAGAGAAAGGTCACACCAAGAAACCTGCAATGTTGTGAAGAAAACTAGATAGTCCCATACACTTCACAAAAAAAAAACCTCAACAACCAAATCAGAGGCACCGAACCTTAGACAAAAGAAGCGACACTCAAGCATCTCTGGATTTGAAGTGAAACAACAAGCCAAGGATGAGGGCCGAGATGAAACCAAAGAAGTTGGTACTCGACCGAGACGACCAGGGGCGAGAGCTTGAAGCCAAACACAACAACTGAGAAAACCAGATCATGGTGCTCCTGTCATGGCAAAACCCCAAAAACACCGTCGTCGCAGCTGCCTCCATCGCCTCCCTTCACTAGAAATAACTTGGAAACCTCAACCACAACCACGCGAATGCGGCCAAAGCTAGCAAGCAACGATGAAAAGGCACACTCAATCCAACAACAGACATGAAAGAAGGAGAGGGTCGATCCCTCAGGACTAAGAACAAGGATGCAGCTAGCGGAACCCTAGCCATAGATCCTAATTACATGTACATGTTATCCACATATGCATTATATTAAGATTCCAGATTCTCAACTATATACATAACATGAGATTAAATTTCATAGTTCCATATTCTCAATTATATTAATAACATGAGAATAAATTCCATAATCTCAACTACATTAATATTACTAAAAACAACACAACTATTCATTGCAAGAAATTATATACTCTCAAGAATATCATTCATACTTGCATTATTTTCATGTAAATCCAACCATGATAATGACATGTAGGTACTATTTTTCATTGCAATAAATTCCATCCCAACTATAATTCATAGTTGCATTATATTAAAATTCCATAATCTTCACATTAAAAAACTCCATAATATAAACTATATTGATAACACATAAGAAAATTTCAACCAACAATATTATATTAATATCAAATAAGGATTTTCAATTACATAATGAAATTTCATAATCTCAACCATTCTTTTTCCAAGGAAAAAAATTATGTATTTATATCAATATAACAAAAATACACTATCAAAGGTCCATGGCTCATACGTACGTTCAAGCCCTTTACATGACATTCCAAAGTCTAATACATCATCACAAAAAACCTAAAAGTTATTTCTATTCAGTTACATCAATCACATCTTTAAAAAGAACATAAATGACATTAAAAAAAGTACATTAATCATTCATCCATATATCTATGAAAGTCCATCATCATACAAAATATGAGATAGAACTGTAATGGATAAAGTTAGGTCCATGGTTCATGATTATATTATGCAGTACGTCCATTCATGATTACTATAATAATCCAGGTACCTTGATCCAGCCCGACTCCATCTTTTGAGAGCTCATCTACAACACTATTTCTATCCTTGTAAATATGAGATAGAGATGTATATGAGAAAGATGTTAGTAGATTGAGAACTTCATCATACAAGGGTAGTAATGCAAAAGTCATGAGAGCAATTTCTTTGCACATCAATTGAATAACCAACATCGAGTTTCCAAATATTTATAATTGGGTTACACCAAATTCTCGTGCTAGTTTCAAGATCAACTTTAAAGTCATCGATTCACAGAAGTTGTTTGTTTATTGACCAATTCCAACTTTAAAATAAATACTATGATTTGTAGATAAGTACATAATACCTTTTGAACCTCCTTTATAAGGGTTCTCCTATGATGCACCATAAAAAAAAGCCCATGGAATATCCTTATTTATTGCCAATTTACCTTACATATGAGAGACAAATTTTTCTTGCACTTGTTGCTATGAATTTAAAATAATTAAGGACTAGACAACACATTTGAGGGGAAGCATATCTTTGTCTTCAAACAACTTTAGATTTCTAGCAAGCCATACTCCTTGGAATATGTTAAGTGGTAGCACTCTGATCTTGGAAGTCTCCTTTATGTTACACCAGTTTATGAAGGCCTCTTCAAGACTTCCTCCTTCCTAGATGTTCCCAATCCATATTAATATTTCCACCTCTCTCCATACCTCCTTGGAATATGGGCATTCCAACATGATATGAACTATAGTTTCTTCTACTTGGTGACATTGAAAACACCATCCTGGCCCTATAAAATTCCTCTTCTAAAGAACATCCCATGTAGGAGCCTTGTTGCATAGTCTCATACACATAAAGATCTTGTTTTTAGCTGGGCATTTTAATTTCCATATAATTTTCCACCACCAGATTTGTGGGTCTTCTCTTCCTTCTTCTACTAGTGTTTTGTAGGCTATTTTAGGAATGTATACTCCAGCAGGATTCAATGACCAGATCTGTAATATTCTAGATATAAAAAAGTATGCAGAACAAAAATAAATAACTAGAAATGGCAGATGAACAACAATATAACCAGAACAACACCATAATAATACCAAAATGATACCAAAAGAACACCAGAAATAGCACTTTGATTGCTGAGAGCAATGTTCACTTGCCTCTTCGAGGGGGCAACCTCTAGCAGAGAAGAGCTCTATTACAATAATATCCAAGACAAGAGTTCTCATACCCTCGACTCCTATTTATACTAAATCTGTTTATAAAAAGAACCATCTAGAGGAAGATCCTTCTAGAAGCGAAAGCTTCTATTAGGTCTTCTTACATTGGACTTATTCTTCCTTATTGTTAAGCCTTATTAATATTGACCTTTATTACATGGAAATATATTATTCTACCTATGTGAGGGGTTAGGTCCCTACATGTCCTCCCCCTTAAAACCAGCCTTGTCCTCAAGGCTTGAGATGGGGAAATTGTTGCAGAATGGTAGTTGGTTCCCAAGTGGCATATGTTGGAATTGTATCTTTCCACTGGACTAACACTTCCTTGATGGTTCGCCGACGCAATCGATGCTCATGCTGGTCCAAAACTGCTTGTGGTTGTAGCCAAATGGAGCCTTCTTCGTCCAACTCGAGAAGGTTGGTTTGAGTTTGTCACTTAGTTCCAATCACCTTCTTTAAGCATGAAACATGAAAAATAGAACGGAGCTTAGAATGACTGGGGAAAGCTAACTGATAGGCCACTTGTCCCACACGCTTGAGAACGGTATAAGGACCATAAAATTTGGGCGCCAGTTTTTGATAATGGTCAGCCCTGAGGGAATTTTGCATGTAAGGTTGCAGTCGAAGAAACACTTGATCCCCTTCTGCAAGTTGACGTTCAGAGCGACCTTGATCTGCTTGTTGCTTCATGCGATAATGGGCCATGACCAAATTCTCTTTGAGGGTAGGAAGAATAGCCTCTTGAATTGTAAGTGTTTGGTCAACCACCTGGACCTTCGAGACACCTGATAAATATGAGAGCACTGAAGGTGGATTTCGTCCATATATTGCTTCAAAAGGAGTCATGCACGTAGTTGTATGGTACAAAGTGTTCTACCACCATTTAACGAGTGGTAACCATCGAGCCCATTGATTCTGCCTTTCCGATGCAAAACACCTCAAATATGTTTCCAAACATTTGTTGACAACTTTAGTTTGACCATCAATCTGAGGATGATAAGTTGTGCTGAGATGCAATTGGGTGCCTTGTAGTTTGAACAGTTCTTGCCAAAAATTGTTGGTGAAAGTTGGATCATGATCAGAAACAATAGAATGCAACATGCCATGAAGCTTGAAAACCTGATCCATGAAAAGTTGAGTCACAGTGGATGCTGCAAATGGGTGTTGAAGAGCACAGGAATGAGCATACTTGGAAAGATGATAAACTACCACCAAGATTATTGGTTTATTGCCCTATTTAGGTAAGCTGATAATAAAATCCATAGAGATATCCCACAAAATAACATGAGGAATCAGAAGCGGTTGTAGTGTGCGGGGAGATTTGATTGTTTCTCCCTTGTTGCATTGACACACATCACATTCAACCACAAAATTACGAACATCCAGTTTCATACCCTCCCAAAAAAAAGAACATTTGACCTGGTCATAAGTTTTGGTAAACCCTGAGTGTCCAGCTATGGGTGTAGCATGAAGCTCAGAAAGTATCGTGGATTTAAGTTTTGACTGTTTACTTAAATACAAACGGCCTTTGTATCGAAGCTCATCATTGAGCTAAGAGTGCCCTGCAGAAACTGGAGAATTGGACTGCAATTGTTGTATCATATGCAAACTTTTGGGATCATGTCGCCATTCCTGGCAAACAACTTGGAGCCAATATGGTCCAATGAAAGAGAGAGAAAAAAGGGACCCTTCATCTTCATATTTTTTGGAAAGTGCATAAGCAACCAGATTGTCTTTGTCTTTCTTGTAAATAATCTCATAATCATATCCAAAGAGCTTAGTTGCCCATTTTTGTTGCTCGGGGGAGGAAAGGCGTTGTTCCAGAAAATACTTGAGGCTTTGATGATCTGTCTAAATTTGGAAGCGTTTCCCCAATAGATAAGGGCGCAAAAGATCCACAGCATGCAGAATAGCCAACATTTCCTTTTCATAGATTGATTTGCCCAAATTTCTCTCAGACGGTTGTTTGTTGGTAAAGGCCAAAGGTCGAACCTCTTGCATAAGGACATCGTCAATTCCTTTCCCGGAAGCATCACATTCCAGGACAAAGGTCTTTGTGAAATCAGGAAGGGCCAATACTAGAGTGGTGCACATGGCCATCTTCAAGGTTTGAAAAGCCTGAGCAGCTGTTGGAGTCCAAGTGAAAGAATTATTTTTAAGGAGTGCAGTGAGAGGTGCCGCAATCTTTCCATAATTCTTAACAAACTTGCGATAATAACTTGTTAAACCCAGAAATCCCCGCAAGCTTTTGAGAGTCTTTAGGTGAGGCCAATCTTGCATAGCTTCAATCTTTTTAGGATCCACCCTGACACCAACCTTACCAACAAGATGACCCAAGTACTTGACTTCTGAGGCGCCAAAAGCACATTTAGATTGTTTGAGGAAACGTTGGTGCTGAGAGAGTAGATGGAGAACTTGATCCACATGATCAAGATGGGTTGTTCAGGTTTTGTTGTAGATGAGGATATCATCAAAGAAAACTAAGACAAAATGACGGAGAAAAGGATGGAAGACATGATTCATGAAGCTCTGGAAAGTGGAGGGAGCATTACACAAGCCAAAGGGCATAACCAAAAACTAATAGTGGCCCTCATGAGTTCTAAAGGCAGTCTTAGGAATGTCTGCCTCTTTCATACGGATCTGGTGGTAGCCAAAATGAAGATCAAGTTTAGTAAAGATCTGGGCACCACTTAATTCATCCAAGAGGTTATCAATGACATGAATGGGAAATTTGTCTTTAATGGTGAGTTTGTTGAGGGTGCGGAAGTCAGGACACATGCGCCAAGAACCTTCTTTCTTAAGGACCATGAACATAGGAGAAGAGTAGGGGCTCGTACTAGGGCAGATAACACCTGTGTTGAGCAGTTCTTGAACCATTTTCTCAATTTCATTTTTTTTGGAAAAGGGGTGACTATAGGGATGAATATTGGGAGGAAGGTTACCTAGGACAAGGGGAATGGAATGATCGTGAACACCAGGGGAAGGAGGGAGTCCTTGGGGAGTAGAAAAAACCACTTGATGTTTAGAGAGGATGGCTTGGAGGTCCCGCGACACAGAGGGTGTCTCAATTGCTTGTATGGCATGGAGTTGGGCAATAATGCCAGAATGACCTTTTTTTAGCAGCTTTTCCATGTGATGGGAACTAATGATCTCCGAGGAACCGACAGTGGTGCCTTGGAACATATATTGTTGTCCCTCCTGGTCGAATTGCATGGTTAATTCTTTAAAATCCATGAGAATGGGACCCAAAGTCTTTATCCATTTTGCACCCAACACAATGTCACAACCACCCATGTCGATAACAAACATATGAGATTTTAGGTGGTAGTCACCAATTTGGAGACATGCATTTTCACAATGCCCTCCACATTTCATGGACCCACCATTGGCAATCATGATTTGGAAATTATTGACTGCACATATATAGCAATTAGCTTCTTGGGCAAAGCGACGATGAATAAAATTATGGGTGCTTCCACTATCAACAAGAATGATGACCTTCCTATGCTTGATGTAACCAATTAACTTGAGGGTTTGGGGAGCAAAGAAGCCAGTGAGAGCATTTAGGGAAATGACCGGTTCTACTTCAGGAGGGTCTAAGGGAGGGGTTATGTCAGTGGGTTCAAGTGAAACAGACACAAGGGGAGCCTCACCATCCTCTTCCGAAACATCCTCCGAGATGGCCATAAAAAGATTTTGTTCCTTACACTTGTGTCCCGGAAAATATTTGTCATCGCAATTATAACAAAGGCCTTTGAGTTGGCGTTCAACCATTTCAGCCCTGGTCAATTTCTGGATCTTTAGTGGAGTAGAAGGAGGAGTGGGAGTTATTGGTTTAGTGCAAGGAATAAAGGAGGGTTTTTTGTTTTGGGAAGAGACAAATTGTTGTGCTTTCTTAGCTCTTTTAGTAGCATCCACCCAAATCTGAGGCCGAGACATGAGGACATGGGCACGAATCTCATCCTTGAGGCCACTGATAAAACATTCTTGGAAAAAAGCATCAGGCATGCCCTCTGTACAAAAAGCCAGTTTCTCAAAAGCAACTATAAAGTCTTCAACGGTGCCAGATTGTTTCAACTTTGTTAAACGACTTAAATGGTTGGTGTCACTGTCAAAGCGTTCATAAAGCTCTACCACAAAGTGTGTCCAAGCCACATACCCTTGGCAAGCATTTTTTCTCCATTGCCACCATTGCCAACGTTCTTGATCTAGATGGAGAACACCGTACCAAAGTTTGGCCAACTCATTTGTAATGCCATACAAAGAGAAATAATGTTCCATTTGAGTTACCCAGCCAGTGGTATCCGATCCGTCAAATTTGGTCACATCCACACGCGGAAGGCATAGGTCACGCTGAAAGTGATGGGGCTAAAAATTATGGGAATGCGAGGAAGTTTCACCTTCGATGTGCAAAGGTGGGTCAGATACGGGAATATCTGCAGGGATATGCAGCTTGGCGCAGATCATCGTAGTGACAGATTCAAGCTGGGTAGTAATGTCTTGTTTGAGCTCGTCTTTGTGTTTCGCGATTAAGGTGGCGATGGAGGAATGCATCTTATGATTGATGGTGACAATATTGGCACTGAGTTGTCGCACTTCTTGTTGGGTTTTTGTGAAATTAGAGTGCAAGGTAGTGAAGTGAGCTTCCAAGTCTTGGCTATGGGTATGGGCCATGATGACGAGGGAACACGAAAAGGGGCAGGTGGGACCACACAGAAAATGGGTTATGGGTGAAGTGTATCACAACGATCATGGCGACAAGTGGAATACAATGGGGTAAAGCCAAAATAAGGGTGTTGGAAGGGAGTCGGGTCCACGAGAAAAACAATTGTTGAAAAATGATAGGTATGACTACGATAAGGGCGAAGAGAGAAATCCATCGGGATAGGTCTCAAATAATGGTGCCAACAGGATTCAAACTTTTTTTTTTTAACTCCTGGGGAGCTTTACTCTAATCTGAAGAATAATGCAGTGATGAAATGCCCAAATGATTAACAAGAAGAAATATGTAGAAATTTCGCAACTCGACTGCAGGAGACACCATTGCACCACAATAGATCTTGTCTATTTTGTTTTCTTTTTTCCATCCCAAGGGTTAGGTATTCAAGAGTTCTACAGATAAGGGTTTGCCCTGTGCTATAGCTCTCTGATATATGTGTGAGGTCTAACAGTAGTACTCGACCCAATATCTCAGGGCACCAACTAAGGAGGCTAGACCGTGTTCTTAGTCCTACTACTTGACTACCCAGGTACTCGAGAGTATCGTCCCGAGTGTTGTTCTCGGTGACACTATAACAATCAGGCGGCTGATCGGTTTATCTATGGAGGGCTTCAAGACATCTAGGTCGATATGTATACAGGTGTTGTCTGATGCGCTACCACTCGAAGGGGTACCAACAGGGGTTACAAGGGTGGCCAACAGATGTGCGCTTAAGTACCACTTGTATTTCCTGCATGTATGAATCCCCGACCGTGGGTTTATGCGCGTAACAACAAATATCTGTAGCTTAAAGATGTCGGAATACGTCTCTACCTTGAAAAAAAAATAACCCACAATTTTATGTCGAGGAAGGTGCTCTGATACCACTTGCAATATTACAGATATAAAAAAGTATGCATAACATAAATAAATAACTAGAAATGGCAGATGAACAACAATATAACCAGAACAACACCATGATAATACCAAAATGATACCAGAAGAACACCAGAAAGAGAACTTTGATTACTGAGAGCAATGTTCACTTGCCTCTTCGAGGGAGCAACCTCTAGCAGAGCATAACTCTATTAGAATAATATCCAAGACAAGAGTTATCATACCCTCGACTCCTATTTATACTAAATATGTCTATCAAAAGAACCATCTAGAGGAAGATCCTTCTAAAAGCGAAAGCTTCTATTAGGTCTTCTTACATTGGATTTATTCTTCCTTATTGCTAGGCCTTATTAACATTGACCTTTATTACATGGAAATATATTATTCTACCTATGTGAGGTGTTAGGTCCCTAACAATATCAATTGATCATCTTCTCCCTTGAGTCTAGCATTGTTACCTATTAGGAGATCCGTGTATGTTTTCCATTATTCTACATACTCTAACCCCAAACCAATTTCTTCCAATGATAACCACTGTTGGTGCCAAACAATGGACCTTTCCCAATTTGCAACCTATCTAATATTAAAATAACCTTTATTCCTTAACTCTTAAATCATGTAAGAGAATTTCATGCTGTTGCTTGCATGAGGTGTCATGCTTATCATTACCAAATCCATACATAGTTTCTTTTGATCTCCACCATATGTATGATCATGCTAGCTTAGTTGTGGTGTAGCTCACTTTCATCCCCACTCCTTGGATGATAGATGCACTATGGTATGGTATAGTATGGTTATGGTATGCTTCATTTGACATTCCATTTATCAATATTTATTTGGAAGTGATGATATAACTTCTTAGCTTGTCGTAAAGTGGTAAACACCCAACGATTGTCTAGTGGCACTTCATTACATTACATGGTTTTATTACTTGCTTTGTAGTACCTTGGGGAACATGTCTTACGTTAGAAGTGTGTCATTTCTTGGGTTAACTTGTACCATTGGGTGTCTAGGATAGGTAGCGTTATCCATATCCCAACCATGCCAACCATTTTCCACCTCCCCAATATCATTCAAACATCCACATAAAAAATCTCATCCTACTCATGTATGATTTATCAAAGGTCAAAAGGAGAGGTCAAAATTAAAGCCCGAATCAATAAAGCCATTGAGGCTAAGAGGTGAAGAGCTAAAGTTAAAAACCAAATATAAATCTTGAGTAATGCCCCTTGCTATGAGGCCAATGCCCTTAGTCCTTGGTTTGTCTATGGATATCTAAATAAAAGGGTCTTGTTTGATAAATTGAAAATTTAAAGAAAAAGGCTTAATGGGGTAGTAAGAAACAATATCGAGGATGGTAACTGAATGCTAAGCTCCCTATCGGAGGATATTATAAGCAAAAATCCTAGCTAAATAAAGCTAGATGAATAAATAAATGAATAATAAGATGTGTGCATGTCTAAGACTTTAAGGGTCATCACATGAACTCATTCCCCCTTCCCTTTCATCATTATCACTTATTATTGTCTATCTTTCATCTAGGTACTTAGGAAGTATGGGTTGTCCTAAGATTTGATGCATGTATAACGGTTAATATTGTTCCCCTTGGTAAGACTTAGGAAAGTATTAAAACGAACCCCCTTTGTTATGGTGTGATAAGAGATGTCACTGGGTGATACCAATTAATGGCTTATCAAGAGGCTAGACACATCACTTCAAGTGGGTATTGTGCATTGGGATATGTGTACCATGCCTTGAGATTTGTGACACTACCTTGGGATCTATGATATTTCATTGGGATCCATGTACTCATATATGGCCATATCTAAAAATATTGGGATCTCTGGCATTTGCCTTGGGATCCATGTACTGCATTGAGATACATGTCACTACTTGGGATTCGTGACAATGCATGAGTCCATGAAAAAGATGCATGTCATCACACATGCCACATGGACCATTTGTATGCACCCTCCTTGCTTGGTTATATGTTGCATGCATGCTTATGCAGTACTTACTCCCCTTGGACCACACGTGGGGGGTATTTAATGCAATTGAGAGAGTGATTACATGTTACAGGGGTGGTTGCACATGGTGAATTGGACCACATGATGACATGGAATATTTATTGGACCTTACTTGAGGATCTCTTTCCTTATTGAGCCCACATGTGCCTCTTGAGATCATTTCTTTGCTTGGACGACTCACGCATGTGAGGGTTTTGAGGAGGTTATTCTACGTGTGGATGATTCCTTTGTTTGAGGAGGCTTGTTAGATGGATGTCAGAACTATTGAACCCTTTGAATTGACTATGGACCATTCCCCTGGACATGGACAACACTTTTTGATGGGCACACCTCTCTTTGCTTCCATATTTTCCCACACGTGTGGCCTCTTCAATGTACTTTGACCTATTTTAGGAGGTTGCTTCACAAGTGTGAAGGTATTATGGGATGTATTTTCCCATGGTTTTAATGGGCCAATTGTTTTGGAGCTCATGGTTTTGAGCTAGCACATGGTTTTGTATTTTATTTGAGGAGGAGCTCACCTATAAAAGGAAGACTCTTCCTCCATTTCAAATCATTGGAGATTAATGAGAAACTTGGCTTGAGAGTTCTTTTGAGTATCTATTTCTTTCTTGGTGAATGTATAGTTATTGTTCAAGGTTTAGATAAGCACTCTTGAAGGTTTTTTGGAAGAGAAAGGGTACTACAAGGCCAAAGAAGGGTGAAATTCCCCACTTGGAGGGGTTCTCAAGGCAAGTTTTCTAACCTTCCCCCTTTGATCATTGAATTCATTGTTCATGCATTAATGTAGGACATCTCGTGGCTATGTCGTTTTGTTTGGACAGCCTTAGAGTTCACCTTGCTAGCATTTGGAAAGGATTCTTCATGGACCTATCCTCCCATCCAACCTTTAAGGAAACCTTCTAACACTCGGTGACACTTGGAGGGAAATCCTCCAGGTGCCATCAACACCACCTTATATTAACCCTGGAGCTCACCTATATCTGTTGTAGTGACCCCATAGCCCTCCAAAGGCACTAGTATTTCATTGTCTTCAACCACCCAAAAACCCTAAAAAATAAAAAAATAAATTCCCCTTTTTCTTATTTTTATTTTGCAATCTGGGGTTTATTCATGTATTATCTTGAATCTAGATTGTTTGAGATTAATTGGTATATCCTTTCGTAATTCATGCTAGCTCACCCTTTTCTTGAATATTCCTCTTGCTTGTTTTTAATAAGGGTTTTGATCAAATTACGTCTTTGCCCATTTCACCCAACGATCTAACCCTAATGCCTAAGCAAATGTGTGCATGATTCAGATCTGATCAATTCTTCTTGTGATGCACTAATTCGATGCTTGGAACACTTTGAATTAAGCCCCAACTTGAATCTTTGGTCTTGTATGCTTACAATGTTGAGATTTATTCACATATGTTCCTGGCTAATTTACCTCATCGAATACATAAATGGATAGGGGCTACAATCCATAATCTTTAGTCCAACATTTGGAGAGTTTATTGTTCCACACTATGTTAGCCACCAAATCGATGCATAACTTGGCCAAATGACCTCTCTTTAAAGGGAAATCGTTGCATCATTTTGCCACTGTTAAAGGTTTACTTTGTTGTTTGATTTTCCAGAGATAGTATACTTTTGCAGCAAGACATTAAACCTCATCATTGCAAGCATTTGACCTCATCATGATCATGATCGATTGAAAGGGTTCCCTAACAACCTTTTATAAGGGCTCATCGTAGCCACTTGTTTGTTGTCTGCAACCTTACCCTTGATTGTAAAAAAATTGTAGATTTAGAAGCCAAGCCATGGTTATTTCACTGTCCTTCTTTCTTCTTTGCAACATCGATTGATCACACCCATACCTACCCTAAGCCATCTCAATACCTTACTAATCTTGTGTATCATTCCTTATTCTTGTTTATTCGAGGGTCGATTTATATCCAGGGTTTTAATCTTGCAATATGTGTCAATCTATATTGTGTACATGGATTGTTAAGTGTTGGCATACATCTCTTGATTTGAACATCTCTAATGGCAAAAGTAAATGAATGAAACGATGACAAAACCTAGTTGCATATGTACCTTGAAATTGGGTTTGGTAGTGTCCTATATTTGTTGATATATTCGCATTGTGTACCTTTTATTACAACATCAATATTCCATTTGGTTCATAGCATGCATGTGGTGGTTATAACTGTTGAAGCGACACAATTCTGATTGGTTACAAATCTATTACATAATTTCTCTAATATACTATTAACAACAATCTATTTTATGCTTAAAGTATAATTGTTGAGGCTTTATTGTATTTGCACCTATAATAAACAAACACTTAGCATTTGTTACAGAAACCTTGATGCTCCATTGAATAATGATGAATATTCTCATGGATATGATCTCGTGAATAAAACCACATGTTATTGTACGTAATAAGTTGTGCATCGAATACTTTACATCCATGGTAATTGATCATTAATGACAAGAAATGACACATTGATGTGATGCATTGAATATTCTTGCAAGCCATTTTTACTTCCAAACATTTATCGAGCATTTGTCTTCTCTTGTTTGTCTCGAGTCATCTCCTTATAGAAGTCAACCCTGAGTCAAACCTAGTCCTTGTCCTAACTCATCATAATTACAATGATAGGACTTAGTTTGACCACATATGAAAACCCTCCTTAGGTTAGAAACCCTAGTTTAGAAGTGCAGAGGCAGGGTCATTGAGGTGAAAGTGGGCGTCTTGACTATCCATTGCCCCAAGCTCTCCCTCGCATGGCAAGACTTTCCCTTGGTGAGAGTTTGAGTAGTAATAGGGGGATAGGGGACATCCTTGTCTTACGCCCCTACTTGATCTGAAGAAAAAGGTTTCTGCTCCATATAATAATACAACAAAAGATACTAAGAAAATGAAACTCATCATTCAACCAATGAACTAATGGCAAAAGCTCTGATGTAAAGCTAGCTTACCTTATCATAAGCTTTGGACATGTCTACTTTCATCACCATTGATCTTTGGTTTATGACCTTTATTGAATGCATGCATTCTTGGGCAACATGAATAGTGTCAAACTGCTTCATGAATTTGCCTTCCCTCCAAGAACCCAAATTGTTCTCTAGATATTTGATTTGAGAGAACACTTTTCAATCTCCTAGCATTTACCTTTGAGATAATTTTGTATATGCAATTACATAAATTGAGGGGTCGAAATTTCTCAAAGGTTGTAGGATTGTCTTCTTTGGGAATGTTGTATTGAAGGATCCCAACATTTTTCCTTGAGTTGTTATTGTCTCCACCACTCTTCATAGATATTCCTCTATAAAATCGTAACAACCCAAGAAGAATTCCATAAGTAGTCTATTAGGCCTAGGAATTTTGTCCTCTTGAAAGCTTTGTAGAGTTTGATACAATTCTTCTTTCCCAAGGTCTAATTATTCTCCTCATTGAGAAAGCTATGGAAGGAGTTTGACAACCTAATCACTTATGTTACCATAGCACACGTGTCTTCCTTGAAAAGAGAGGAAAAGTGATTTACTCCTTCAAAAGCCATGTCCTTGAAATTTGTAGCCCAAGTACCATCATTCTTATCAATTTTCCAAAGAGAGTTTATATTCTTTATATGGTTGGAATACCTATGAAAGAATTTTGCATTCTCAGCCCCAACCTGTAACCATAATGCCCTGCTCTCGAGTCTCCATTCCATTTCCTTTTTCAAAAAAATGTGCCTCCTTTTATTTGTTAGTACCTTTACTTCAATTTTTTGTTTCTCATTCATAAACCCAAAACATTCCATATTGTAGATCACCTCCAAGGCTTCCTCTACTTCTCTGAGGCCTTATAATCTTTAAGCTTTTTCTCCCTTGCCCAATTAGCAACTACCTTTTTTGCCTCTTTTAAATTTTGTTGGAATTGAAGTGGTGCAAATTCTCTTAAATTACCATTAAAAGGTTTCCAAACAACTTTGATTTCCCCCACAAATTCCTCCATCTTCGTCCACTCTGGATTTAGTTTAAATGGAATGGTAGGTTTCTCTATTGTAGGAGCCACTTMTGGAACTGTGATATTATGGTCAGAGTAACCTCTAGTRGTGACCCATTGTTTGATCCTAATGACTTCATCTAGGAAGGATTCAAAGATTAAAAACCTATTGAACCTCTTAGCAATTCTACCTCCCCAACTCTCTTGTTACTCTAAGTGGGAGATAACTTAGATGGTTCAATATCCAAAAGATGATGTTCTTCCTATTTTCTAATAAAATATCTAGAGAGAGGGTCCAGCTGAGTAGCTAGGCCTAGACCTTTGATGCTCCTAAGGTGAAATTCAAATCCCCCTATCACAACCAATCCATTTTGTACACATCCATTTTGAAAAATGTATCCCAATAGTCCACCCCATTCATGTAAGGACCATAAACATTCGACGCTATAATATCTTTCCCCGTGTCCAAGGAGAAAAAGGAGGTACCTAGTCTTGTAGGAAAGGCCCAAGAATTTGTTAATGTGAAATAGCATTTATTCCATCTACTCACATTCCCACCTGATATTCCAATGGCATCAATAAAATAAAAGTCCCAATTCCTAAGTAGTTTAGAGAGTTCCCAAGTAATTTTATCCCCATACGTTATTGTCTCTTGTAGTAGAATAATAGAAGGTTTGGTGTTGTCAACTGATATCTTTATGATCAACTTATTTACGGGATTATCCATCCCTCTACAAATGAGGGTCAAAAAAATCACTTGGAGCCCTCGAAAGATGATGTCTAAGAGCCTCGATAAGGATAGTTGTTTCCCACACCTGATTTATGAGGATTCTCATTTCTAGGCCACATACATGAAATATTTCTTTCCCCTTTGATTGGATTTGTTTTTTTTTCTTCAAAAAAGTCTAATTCCCCCACTGTCTTTCCTATAAAATCGAGAATGCCTTTGCTTTTGGGTCTTAAATTGTACTTCACCGGTTCATATGGATTGGAGTCCCATGTGCCCTTTTCATCTAGACAGTAGTTTGGATTAGCGTTTGTAGTGGAACCTTTTGGAGCTTGTCTAACATCCACACCCTCTACAATTCTAGGAATAGGTATGAGAGGTGGTGGATTGATATTTTTTATACCAGACAAATTAGGTAGAAAATCACTCAGGGATTCTAGTTATTTGGCTCCAACCACAATTCCCCATGTCCCAAATTTTTTTTTTTATGAGGAAATACTTTTATTCGTAGAGTGAGAGTATTGAGTCTTACTTGAATTTGCTTTGTTCTCCTTATTGTCATTAATTGCTTCTTGGATAGGTTCTTTGAATTGTATAGTATCTGAATTCGGAACATTCATTATCAACATTCTCGTTCGAAGGCCATCTGGATTGTTTATAGTTCTGATGTCTCAGATGCTTTATTTCTTCTACATAGTTGGATAATTGCATTTTGCAGCAAGGTGCCCATAACAGTAGCAATGTACACATCTAAAAGGTAGCCTCTCATAGTCTATATTGAGACGGAAAATATAAACTCCCCTTATAATATCCATTGATTATGCCAGACTTTTGCTCACCTCCAACCCTACCAAGATTCAGACCATGCCATATTACCTACTCTTTAGAAAGGATAAGTTTTCTTCATAAAAAGTACCTAAAGTGTTACCACTTTTTTCAAACACCTTCTTGGACCAAAAAATCAATCGCATCCCTGGAATACGAACCCATACCGAGAGGATGTTCGCACTATATGATCGAGCATTGAACTCTATATGAAATTTCTTTAAGGACAAGGATTGATATCCCCACTTCCAATGTTGGTGAAATATTTTTTTTGCTTCTCCGACCATCCTAAAAACCCAAACCAACCATCCTTTACCAGAATTAGGGTACGTGGAGAGGTCCCCACCGCTAGCTCGAAATTGAGCTTGGTCCAATTCTTCAACTCCTCACTCCTCACTCTCTTCCTATGAAATGTCCTACCAATGCCCGATCCCCCATCTCCATTATATCATAGAGTTTATTTTTACCACCCAGATTCAGGTTGATGGTCTCTTGTGTCTTTTTTATACATTTATGCCTCTTTGGATTTCTTGAGCCCTCTTGAGACTAAATCCCTACCACCTATGAATTCGAGGATGGGCCACCCCTTAGTAACTTCAATTCCAACATAATGCCAACAAAACCATAACCCTAAAAACAATCCTACTAACAGATATCACAATTGTAAGGGAAATCAACCTCTTTACATGCCACATTCAATGTGTTTATAGATTCATACCTACAATGCAATAAACCACCACCCTCTTTTGACCATGCATTCATGGTTGATGGATTTGCAGGATCAAATTTGAAACTCCTTGCATGGGGTGAAACAATTAAGCAATTGTGGTCCTTGGATTGATCGTCGAAAAGTACTGTCACCCTTTTCTCCATTTGTCTCGTGGTTTTGACACCTTGTATACCTAGTTCTTGTGCTAGCTTCTCCAGGGATATGGACCCCAGATGGTGTAGCTTGTTGGAATCCCATAATGCATCTCAACGACCTATAATTAGCTTGGAGCAAATCACTTGACCCTCCAACGAATCACCAGTGAAGTCAACAACTTCTTCCTCATACCCCATTCTACCTAAGAGGTGAATTGACATGATGGAGGATCCACAATAATCCAAGGACAAGGACACCTCTAATAAACCCCACTAAAATACCTTACAGGGAATTCCAGTCAGGCAAGACTAGAATAGTAAGGACTTATACTTGTAGACCAAGGACCTTATAGGGAACTAGTCAAGCAAGACAATAATATTAAGGACTTGTAAGGGGATACTAGTTAAGCAAGGCCATAGTAGTCCAAGTGGTCTAAGTTTGACATCATTGGTGATAGGTTCACCCTAGTTGCCCTTGCAAAAACCCTACTGTAGAAACCCTATCAAGTCACACTTATCTTCCTCAACCTTTAATATGACAAAAGGTTACTGCAATCAATGACAACCATTTGTTGTCTTCAATAAAAAGAACCAAAGTGGATTTGTTCGCACATAAAGATTGTCGTAACAAGAGGAGAAGAGTGTTAGATATAATCCCACTAAAACAACCACAACCTAGTGCTTGAATGGTCAAGTTGTCTTCTCAAAACCAATATCACCAACAATGAATCCTTTGCAAGAACTATGCTTTATAATAGATAAAACTCACCAAAATTCGTAAAGTAGAATGACCATGTTTTGTCTATGAAGCTTAATTGTTCCATGGTAAAATTATATTCTCAAAACATTTGCCCTGCATTTTCCCTAAATAAGCCATTCTTCATTTAATAAAACCTCACATAAATCTTTCGTAAAAAAATTGAGTGAAGAGATCCGCCATTCTACTCTCCTTCTGACTACCTACTACTATTTTGAAAATTTCTCAAATTCGATCTTCGAATCCCATGATCTTGTATTCTTCAAGTTTGTTATGTTATTATGACAATCACTATGCAAATTAAAGGAGATGCTATGTAAATATGAGGGAGTCATGTCGTTGGTCGTCAAGGAAGTAATCTATGGTATTTGGGGGAACCATCATTTAGAGTTGAATCTTATACTAGAATTTTTAGAAATTCAGGGGGAGGGAGCTAGGCTAAATCTTATGGCTGACTATTTTGTTCCAATGTTTAAAGACCCAGGGCTTTGTGACGTGGAACCTCCATAGTTGGTTCCAACTTGGAGGAACTATAGAAGTAGTAAGCACGGGGTCTCAAAAAGGTTGGATAGATTTATGGTTGCTAACAAGATAACGAAGGAAGTTGAGAATGTAAGTTTTAAACCTGTGAAGCAAAGCAGTGCATATAAATTCTTAAGCAAAACAGAAAGTAATCAATGGCTCATACACATAGTACATAGAGATTTACGCTGGGAACCCTTGACCAGGAGAAAACCAGCCTTCCTTGGTGTCACCCCTCTCAACTCTTCATTGTATTAATTTCACCATTCACAATACAATACATACACAATATTTTAGGTATTTTGCAACTACCAAAATCCTAATCACTTAAATTGGGATTAATTTAGAAAACTGCTAAAAATAGTTGAAACCACTAAAATAACAAAAACCACCCAAAATAAATTTTGGGGTGCTACCCAAAACGCTCTGTGTAACCAGAGGAGGCCAATATCCCCCCCCTAGGAAATTACCCGACACACATGACACAAAGATCACTACTAGGGAGGGATCGTCAGACGCAGTCGTCAAATTTGACGCATGACGCACCCCCCTCACACATGCAAAGAATATAACACCTACCCAACATACTCCCACTTCTTGTTTTCTTTGCATGCAAGGTGTCACTGGATTACATAGTCAACAATATAGGGCAACAATGCCCATTGCTTCTCTACACTATGAGAACTTCTTAGTGCTCACAGACTTTGTCATTGAATCTGCAACATTCTTCAAAGTGTCAACCTTCTCTAGCAAAACCTTTTTGTCTTCAACCGTGTCTCTCACAAAGTGATACTGAACATTAACATGCTTTGTCTTTGAGTGATAAGTTGGGTTCTTTGCCAATAAGATTGCACTCTGAATGTCACAATCTAATCTTACTGCTTTTTGTACCAACCCAATACCTGAACACAATCTCTATAACCATATTGCTTCCTTGCTTTCATGCGTGGCTGCGATGCATTCAGCTTCTATAGTTGAGAGTGCCACAACAACCTATCTTTTTCTCATCCAACTTATTGCTCCTCCAAACAAGTTAAACACATACCCACTTGTAGATCTTTTGTGATCCAGATCTCCAGCCCAATGTACATCAACAAACCCGTGTATGTCTAACACTCTATCCAATCCTGGTCTTCCTTGGTAGCACAATCCATAACTAGAAGTGCCATGCAAATAACTGAAAAAACTCTTTACTGTTGTCCAATTCTCCTTCCCTGGTTTTGACATAAACTTGCTCAAAACTCCCACTGCATGTGCAATATCCAGTCTAGTACAGACCATTGCATACATCAAGCTGCCAACCACACTAACATATGGAACATGGTACATATCCTCTTCCTCTTCTTGTGTCTTGGGACACTGATATGCAAATAACTTTACACCTACAGGAATAAGAACCTTGATCGGATTACTTTCCAACATATTAAACCTTTGTAATGTCGTCTTAACATATTTTCTCCAATTCAACCAAAGTTTCCTATTTGCACGATCTCTTTTAATCTCCATTCCCATAATGAAGTTGGCAACACCAAGATCCTTCATGTCAAATTTGGAGGATAGTTGCGATTTCACCTCCTTGATAACATTCGTGTTATTTCCTACCAACAACATGTCATCAACATACAACACTACATAAATGAAGTGATTACCAACCTGCTTGGAATATGCACAGTGATCAACCCTGCTTCTCAAAAATCCTAATACAAGGATGTATGTGTCAAACTTTTTGTACCACATCCTAGGTGATTGCTTCAGACCATATAGTGACTTCTTTAGCTTATAGATCAACTCTTTATTTCCCTTCAATGCAAATCCTTCTAGCTGCTTCATGTAGATTTCTTCTTCTAGATCCCCATGTAGGAATGTTGTCTTCACATCCATCTATTCTACTTCGAAATCAAAAGCAACAACAACAGATAAAATAAATCTAATAGAAGTTAACTTGGCAACAGAAGAAAAAATGTCACCAAAGTCAGTTATGTCACCAAAGTTAGTTCCCTCTACCTAGGAATAAACTTTTTCTACTAACCGAGCTTTGTATTTCTCTACTTTTCCTTCTGCATTCAACTTATTCTTAAACTCCTATTTGTTGCCAATGGCCTTTCTTTCAGTTGGAAACTCAACTAGATCCCATGCCTTGTTCTTATCCAAGGCATCCATCTCTTCAACCATGGCCTTCTTCCATAGTTTACTATCCTCTGAATTCATTGCTTCCTTGACAATTATGGGATCATCATCAATAATAGATAAAGCAAAATTAACATGAAAATCAGGTGAACTATACCTTTCTAGTTTCCTTCTTTCTCTCATTGATCTCCTCAATACTGGATTATGAACTTCTTCTTCTTATTCATCCTCTTTCGTCGATACAAATTTTGCATCATCCAACTCAAACTTTATTTTCTCAAGTTCTTCTTGCATTGGTAGGAATTCTTGTTGGAGAACATCTTTGACCTCTCTAAAAATAACATCCTGATTGTAAATAGTATTCTTAGTTTCTAGGTTCTAAATCTTATAACCTTTAATACCATCTTTATAACCAATAAAGATACATGTTTCAACTTTATTATACAACTTACTTCTATTTTCCTTTGGGACATGCACATAAGCATCATAACCAAACACTCTGAGATGTTCAAGAAAGGGTTTCTTACCAGTCCATACCTCATGCAGAGTTTTGTCCACCAACGCTGATGAGAGTGATATATTTACTAGGTAACATGTAGTACCCACTGCCTCTGCCCATAATTCCTATCCTAACCTGACACCGCTGAGCATGCTCCTTGATTTTCCCACCAACGTCCCGTTCATCCTTTCTGCAACCCCATTCTATTGAGGTGTGCATGGAGTAGTCTTATGCCTTGCTATACCGCACTTCTTACAGAACTCTTAAAATTCATTCCCACAAAATTGTCCACCATTATCTGTCCTCAACACCTTTATTTTCTTCTTTGTCTGATTTTCTACCTACCAAAGCCTTAAACTCTTTAAATTTATCAAATACCTCAGATTTCTTCCTAAGAAAATAAATCTATGTGTTCTTTGAGAAATCATTTATGAATGAAACATAATACACAAATTTACCTAATGATGAAACATGCATAGGTCCAAACACATCACTGTGTATCAACTCTAGGATCCCCTTTGCTCTTATAGCACCATATAAGAATATCACTTGATTATGTTTACCATATATGCAATGTTCACAAAAGTCAAAATCCAGGGTGCAACTAGACATACTTTCAACCATACCTTTATTGTGTAGTGTTCGAAGGCCCCTTTCCCCAATATGTCCCAATCTTTGATTCCACAACATGGTCTTCTTTCTAGGGATAGTATGGATAATATCTTCTTTATTTCTCTGCTTAGGGACGATAGAATTGTTACACCCATCATAACTTGTACATATTTCCACACCGAACTCTCCTCATCAACACCATTTCTCATACAATCTTGCAAGTGCCCTTTCCCAATAAAGTATCCACACCTGCACCATCCAACTTACTTATAGATATTAGGCTCCTGGATAGATTTGGAATGTGTAGAACTCCAGGGAGAGTTCTAATCCTTCCATCTTTCAACAACAACTTAACCCTTCCACGTCCCATGATTTTAGTTGTCGAGTCATCTCCTAGGAAGACATTGCCACCATCATACTTTTCATATTCACTGGAACACTCCCTTTGAGGAGTCATATGAAATGACACACCTAAGTCGATCAACCATACATCATGATTTTCATGTGTACTTGTAGATGTCAAGTAAACATTGCCTCCTTCTTCTGTGGAGGTTTTCGCCTCTATTGAAGAGGCATCATCAGATCCCTTTGCTTTATCAACTTTCTTAGACCTGCAATCATTCTTATAATGCCCAACTTTACCACATTTCCAACATTTCCTCAAAGATTTTCCTGGGGATTTAGACCTACCTTTAGATTTAGATCTACCCCCCGAAGACTTGTTTGTATCCCTATCTTTGGGACGACCTCTTACAAATAAAGTATTTGTGTTGTGACTATCCATGCCTTTTCATCTCATCTCTTATGATAACAAGGATGAAACTACATTGTCATACTTCAATGAAGATTGAGTGGTACTACCGATTGCTAAAACCAGATTATCCCAGGAGTCTGGCAAAGAACACAACAAAGCAATACACTTATCTTCTTCTGCAAGTGTAATATTAATAGATCCAAGTTGACTTACCAGAGTATCAAAGGCATTTAGATGCTCTGTCACATAATCTCCATCTTCCATCCTAAGATGATACAACTTCTTTTGAAGAAACAACTTGTCTACCAAGTACTTCGACTGATACAAATTCCCCAACTTTTCCCATAGTTCCTTAGCTATAGATTCTTCCGACACATTTGATAACATCGAATCAACCATGCAGAGTCGAATCATATTCCTTGCTCTTCTATCCAGCTTCTCCCAATATTCTTTCGACGTACCAATAGATTGAGTACTAGTAGTTTGTGTACTAGTAGGTTGTATACCAGTAGGTCATGTACTAGGATCCACAATGATCCATTGTTCTTTGTCTACAAGAAGGTCCTCCATCTTGAGCTTCCATAGCTAACAAATTTCACCGTTGAACTTCTCAATCTCGATTCTATAGCTGCTTGCCATTATATTTCAACCCACGAATCACCACTGCAATGGTTCCATTGAACTCGGGTTTATCACAAAGAGCACTACTAGGGAGGGATCATCAGACAATCGTCAAATTTGACGCACCACCCCCTCACCCCCCACACACATGAAAAGAATATAACACTTGCCCAACAAAGAGAATGGAGTATTGGGTAAGAGAAGGAGGTGTGTCAAGTCACTTACCTATATTGCTTTAGATAGAAAAGGAAGATCAACGACCAATCTCAATCTTATAATTCATACTTGCATTATATTAACTTTTTTCATGCAAATCCACACACAGTATGGTAAGGGATTAATAATATTACTCCATAATCTCCAAATAAGCATGTTCTTGTGTAAATCCACTCATTAATAACATGCATATTAACACAATAATAATGCTATTTAGATTGTTTACTTTTCATGTAAATCTTCATACATTAATAACACTAAACATTGTAAGGCTTTACTAACACTACTTGCAATATTCATTTTTTTTTATGTAAATCTGATTGTGATATGTGAAATCTATTTCATAATCTTCCTAAGGTATGCTAATCTTGGTTGACATGATTTATTTTAATGTAGATATTATTGTTTATATCCAATTTAACATTCAACATGGTAAGGCATTAATAACATTAATTGCAATATTTACTTTTCACGTAAATTTATTGTCTTTTTAACCATAACTACGTAAATTTATATTAATAAAGACTATAATTGTGCGTACAACAAGATTACATATAGTTAGGTTTCAAAACTTTCAAACAAAAAATCTACGCTGACTACATTCCTATAGCAAAGTATGTCCATATCTTTATACATAATTTCCTAGTATTTCTTGACACTATATATAATGTAATATAAACCTAGAATTCTAATAACCCTAAAACACATGATACTTAACATAAGACATGGAAATTAGTTGCTTCAGGGTAGAGTCCTACTTTACAATTTCCATGTAGCTAGTGCATCATTTCATCTTCCTTTGGTTGCCCCCCTAGTTGAATTAACTGCCAATCTTTGATTAGAAGCCCCAGATTGATCTGCCTTGCTCAAATTTAGGACCAGATTTCTAAGAAGATTGCATTATGCTTCTAGGAAAACAATATGTTTATTTTCTTCCACAAGAGTCGCCATGATGAATGTTATTTGAGACATGGCCTGATGTTCATTCTCACAGACTTTTGAAGTGACTGTAAATATAGAAGACCTGTTACATTGGATTTTCTCCTCATGGTTTACAAGAACTCGTTTTATTTCTTGGAGCTCTATGTAATCCATCATGTCTCGAATAAGACCAAAATTCTGAGGCCGTTCTAGGTTCCCAATCATGCCTAAGTTCAAATTCCCTTTCCACACATACATGTCCCAAATAATCCCTATGTTTCCCATGCTCTATAGTAACATAAAATGTTGTCCATAATACTAATGTAAACCAAAATACTGTAATCTAACTGAAGAAAGGACCAGGGTGCATCCCATTCCTTTGAAGATTGAGCTAGATTCGACCTTAGGGTTTAGGAGCCCCCCTTCATTGAGATGTCTCCCATGAGGGGGCTCCCATAAAGACTCATAGAAAACAAAAAACCATAAATAGCCCCAATTAGACATGCATGGAATCTTACTCGACTGCACAAAGTTATGTACTAGGCTTCCAACTAATGCACTCCTTTCAAATTGACCATAATCCCACCTCGATCAAGGAAATTAATAGACCCAGGTTCAAATTTGTGTTCATTCATAACTCTAGGCATGTGATGGGGGAACTTACGTCTCATCACATAACTAGCCCATCACTGAGTGTGAAATCCAATGTTGCGAGCCATGTGAAGGATTGAATGCACTCATAATCATGGATTAAGGAATACAATGTTGATTAATAGTGCCATTAACATTGAGACCCCCCTCTTTAAATTTGAGGCCATGTTAGCAAATTGGTCCGCTTCATAGTTGTTCTCCCGCAAAACATTGTAAAATGTGATTTTGATGAAATTGATCATCTCTTGTATAGCTTGGACAATGATAGAAGCTAAAGGATTATCAACTAGCATTGGTTAAGTACCATATGATTGATGAATGCCTTCCAGTCTCCCACCAGAATCAACGATCAAATACAAGAACCATTAACTATTCTTAGACCTTGCCATAGGGTGTGAACTTCTGCTTGGTTATTGGACAATATGCCAAGTCCCCATGCAAAGGATATTTCAATTATTCCTTCGAGGTCCATGATGACGCCCTTGGTTGCACCTGCTACCCTATACTTTTCATGTAAATTTCATTGTGGTATGTGTTAATATTATGGTAGTTGCAGGAGATATTTACCTCCATGTGTGAACCTGACGAGAATAGAAGACTCCAGAAAGCAAGAGAAAACCCTAATGAGTTGGCTAATAACCCTAGATGTCTTGTCGACTCAAGAAGATCATTTATATTAGGTTATTAGCCTCCAAGAGAAGAAGTCGGCCATAAATAATAATAATATACTAAACAAACACATATCTAGAAGGAGAAGTCGGCCCCAACAAATCTGGCAGAACCAGTATAAATACAGGGCGCCAGTTCTCATTTGACAACATCTCAGAATTGCAGTTCCCAGTTTGGTGTGCACTGCAGTTCCCAGTCTGGTGCGCACATGTGGAGGAGAGTTGCAGGTGCAGGTGCAACAACAACTAGTTTTCAGTATGAGCTTGGACTATCTCTTGGCTAGGGTTTGGACTATCTGATCAGCTATTGTTGGTGCGCTATCCTTGGAGGAAGATGCGCTACACCTTGTTTGGCTATTTAGCCTAGGGTTTACTTCCGAAGTAATTCTCAATCAAGGTTAAGGTGCTCGGAGGGTGGCTTCGGCCTATGGTTGGGTGACGAGGGTATCATCAATGGTAAAACGAGCACACCATCTTCTATATTCTAACAGGTTATAGGCCCACACCTCCTTCATTCAGTCTAAACGCTGGAAGGAAACATAACCGCTAGGATATTGAGCTCGTTGAGACACTACAACTAGGGTTACTAGCAGAAGCAGCTCCCAAGACACTGTTGCTAGGGTTACTAGCAGGAGCAGTTGCAGAAACTATAAACCTCTTGTTGAAGCACCTTAAGTGAATGGATTGACCTAATCTCTAGACATATCAGTGCACCCTAGCCTAACGCATCTCTTGATACTCTCAGCAAGCCAAGACGTGAAGTTTGAATTTCTGGTCAAATCTAGGGTTTGACCAAGTCAAGCAACCATGACGAACTCTATGAAGTCTGAGAACAAGTTAGATGGAGCCTCTAACTTCAGAGCATGGAAGACAAGGATTGACCTCATCCTTGCCAAGAATAAAGTGCTGGATATCGTGAAAGGAAAGATCGTGAAGCCGAAGTTTGAAGAAGGGAAAGAGAAGGAACCATAGAATGTTGCAGCTATGGAGAAGTTCAAATATGTTGACATCAATGCCATGAGTATCATAGTGGATTCTATAAAAGACCACTTGATACCCTACATCTCCCATCTTGACTCATCAAAGAAGATGTACGATGCCCTAACAAATCTCTTTTCAGTTAGAAACATCGGACAAGTTATGAGTCTGAAGAATGAGCTCCGTGACATGAAGATGAATGAGGATGACAACATAACATCATACTTTGTAAGGATCTCCCAGCTAAGAGATCAACTACAAGCTATTGAAGATATCATTTCGGAAAAGGAATTGGTGAACATAGTACTCAATGGTCTTCCCAAGACGTGGGATGCATTTGCCGCAAGCATGAACACAAGGAAGGAGTATCCGACATTTGAAGAACTTTGGACTTGATGTGCTCAAGAAGAATCAAGGATCAATGCAAAAGAGAAACCCCAGAGGAAATACGGTGATCAAGCTTTCACAACAAGATTCAAGAACTTCAGGAACAAAAGGAAGTTTGGTTTAAGGAGGAAGCCAAATCAAAAGAAAGACATTTCAGAAGTGCAATGCTTCAACTGTCAAAAGTATGGTCACTACAAGAATCATTGTCCCGAGCTAAAAAAAAGGAAGGAGAAACACGAAGCATCGGTTGCCGAAGAAAAGGAACCTACAAAGAAGACTAAGCAGGATGGAAGAGACTTCTTCTTCTAAAAGGTAACAACACTCTTCTTATTTCTTGTTTGCATCGTCTCTGTACATACCTTGTTTGCATCGTCTCTATACATATCTTGGAAGATAATGTGTTCCAAGAAGAACTATACCTATGGAAGAACAAACAAGATGAAAAGAGATATCATTAGATAATACACATGAAAGAATGAAATACAAATCATATGGAAGCTATTGCAAGATAAGTCGAATCAATCATGAAGAGACTTAGAAGAAGCAAAGACATAAATAAATCGAGAGGAAATTGGAAAAAGGACTTATGACATTTTGTAGAAAACAACAAGACGGAAGCATGGACTCTGTCAGACAAAGAGAGCCAATTATACATTGTAGAAGACAATAAGGATGTAGATGAAAGCATGGACTCTGTTAGACAAGAAAGCCAATTATATATTGCAGAAGATAATAAGGATGCAGATGGAAGTGTGGACTCTGTCAGACGGAGGGAGTCGATTATATGCACTCTTACATGAAGCAAGGGTTAGGAGGGATATCCATGGTAGCAGCCATAAAAGTCAGTACATGTTCAGTTCAACCGCAGAGGAAGACTTCTTTGAAGAGAAGCCTTAAAGTATTTCTGGTTGTCCATCTAGATCCGTGATCCTATGATGAAAGAAAGAAGTGGAATCTCTAGGGCATGGAATCTATAAGAAACTCCATGGACCCAAGACCTAAAGAAAAACATGAAGAAGAACATGAGGATTCCAAGAAAGTAAGAGAAACCAGAACAACCAGTCATTGTATCAAGAATCACAAGATTACCAGTCTAATATGAACTCAATAAAAGCAATCAAGCAAAGGAACTGAAAATCGTGATAAAGAACAAGTATGGAAGACTTATGAATGAAATCATTGCGAGATCTAGAACTAGAGGTTCTCCCAGATAGAGGGAGAAGACTACGATGATTACTTGTTCCAGCAAACTAGACTTATCTCTACATAAGTCATTATATCATCCGTAACATCCATGAGTCGGAATTCTACATCAAATGAATACAAAGAATGTTCTCCAGAGAAATTGAATAAATAGCGTATGAAGAGCAATCTCAAGACTTTGAGGCATACCAGAAAGAGATTCATGTATGCAGATAGAAGAAGATAACTTGATGGAGAACCTCAAGTGCATAGTAGAAGCGTGGTGGAGATTTCCTATAAAGATGACTACTCAGTAAATCAGATCTCATGATGACAGAAGAAGTGCCACATAAATATGTTCCAGTTTTCCAACTATGATATACTCTATTGTTCAGATCTACATGAAGCCTTCACAATGTTCCAGACTAAAGTACATTTGAAATCAAGCATTACATTATCCATGATGAAGTCTAGAAAGGAGAAAATGGTTCTCCAATACATAACTCCACAAATGAGCAGATAAGCAGACATTTTGGTAAAGCTTCTATCCAAGATGAAAGAGTTTGCGTATTCAAGCTAGAGCTCGTGGAAACAACTTCCTTCTTATTTAAAAAGGAAGAAATGACTCTCCAAGTTAGGAGGGAGCACTGAAAACATTATTGAAGACATTCATCATTAAATTTGAAAAATAGTCCATCTTGGACAAATGCTTTCCTGTTCGGAAAGTGGATTTAGACTTCTGACGGAAAGTCACTTTCCATTGTGGTTAACATGGGAAGTAGTCTGGTTGCTGATGTATCATAGACATCGACTTCCCATTGTGGTTAACATGGGTAGTGGTCTAGGGCAGTCTCTCTTCTTGAGGGCTACTCAAGAAGACTGGTCTGCCTCGCCGGACAATGATTTCTCATTGTGGTTAACATGAGGAATGGTCCGTTTTGGAGGTTGATACAGGACAGTCTTTTCCTCTTGTGGTTAACAGAGGAAATGGTCCGGACAGTCATTCCTTAGGGTTTATACATTCTCTCC
>ML779840.1:429855-448242 GCA_009831015.1 Picea engelmannii | reverse complement strand
TTGCCTTGAGAACCCCTCCAAGTGGGGAATTTCACCCTTCTTTGGCCTTGTAGTACCCTTTCTCTTCCAAAAAACCTTCAAGAGTGCTTATCTAAACCTTGAACAATAACTATACATTCACCAAGAAAGAAATAGATACTCAAAAGAACTCTCAAGCCAAGTTTCTCATTAATCTCCAATGATTTGAAATGGAGGAAGAGTCTTCCTTTTATAGGTGAGCTCCTCCTCAAATAAAATACAAAACCATGTGCTAGCTCAAAACCATGAGCTCCAAAACAATTGGCCCATTAAAACCATGGGAAAATACATCCCATAATACCTTCACACTTGTGAAGCAACCTCCTAAAATAGGTCAAAGTACATTGAAGAGGCCACACGTGTGGGAAAATATGGAAGCAAAGAGAGGTGTGCCCATCAAAAAGTGTTGTCCATGTCCAGGGGAATGGTCCATAGTCAATTCAAAGGGTTCAATAGTTCTGACATCCATCTAACAAGCCTCCTCAAACAAAGGAATCATCCACACGTAGAATAACCTCCTCAAAACCCTCACATGCGTGAGTCGTCCAAGCAAAGAAATGATCTCAAGAGGCACATGTGGGCTCAATAAGGAAAGAGATCCTCAAGTAAGGTCCAATAAATATTCCATGTCATCATGTGGTCCAATTCACCATGTGCAACCACCCCTGTAACATGTAATCACTCTCTCAATTGCATTAAATACCCCCCACGTGTGGTCCAAGGGGAGTAAGTACTGCATAAGCATGCATGCAACATATAACCAAGCAAGGAGGGTGCATACAAATGGTCCATGTGGCATGTGTGATGACATGCATCTTTTTCATGGACTCATGCATTGTCACGAATCCCAAGTAGTGACATGTATCTCAATGCAGTACATGGATCCCAAGGCAAATGCCAGAGATCCCAATATTTTTAGATATGGCCATATATGAGTACATGGATCCCAATGAAATATCATAGATCCCAAGGTAGTGTCACAAATCTCAAGGCATGGTACACATATCCCAATGCACAATACCCACTTGAAGTGATGTGTCTAGCCTCTTGATAAGCCATTAATTGGTATCACCCAGTGACATCTCTTATCACACCATAACAAAGGGGGTTCGTTTTAATACTTTCCTAAGTCTTACCAAGGGGAACAATATTAACCGTTATACATGCATCAAATCTTAGGACAACCCATACTTCCTAAGTACCTAGATGAAAGATAGACAATAATAAGTGATAATGATGAAAGGGAAGGGGGAATGAGTTCATGTGATGACCCTTAAAGTCTTAGACATGCACACATCTTATTATTCATTTATTTATTCATCTAGCTTTATTTAGCTAGGATTTTTGCTTATAATATCCTCCGATAGGGAGCTTAGCATTCAGTTACCATCCTCGATATTGTTTCTTACTACCCCATTAAGCCTTTTTCTTTAAATTTTCAATTTATCAAACAAGACCCTTTTATTTAGATATCCATAGACAAACCAAGGACTAAGGGCATTGGCCTCATAGCAAGGGGCATTACTCAAGATTTATATTTGGTTTTTAACTTTAGCTCTTCACCTCTTAGCCTCAATGGCTTTATTGATTCGGGCTTTAATTTTGACCTCTCCTTTTGACCTTTGATAAATCATACATGAGTAGGATGAGATTTTTTATGTGGATGTTTGAATGATATTGGGGAGGTGGAAAATGGTTGGCATGGTTGGGATATGGATAACGCTACCTATCCTAGACACCCAATGGTACAAGTTAACCCAAGAAATGACACACTTCTAACGTAAGACATGTTCCCCAAGGTACTACAAAGCAAGTAATAAAACCATGTAATGTAATGAAGTGCCACTAGACAATCGTTGGGTGTTTACCACTTTACGACAAGCTAAGAAGTTATATCATCACTTCCAAATAAATATTGATAAATGGAATGTCAAATGAAGCATACCATAACCATACTATACCATACCATAGTGCATCTATCATCCAAGGAGTGGGGATGAAAGTGAGCTACACCACAACTAAGCTAGCATGATCATACATATGGTGGAGATCAAAAGAAACTATGTATGGATTTGGTAATGATAAGCATGACACCTCATGCAAGCAACAGCATGAAATTCTCTTACATGATTTAAGAGTTAAGGAATAAAGGTTATTTTAATATTAGATAGGTTGCAAATTGGGAAAGGTCCATTGTTTGGCACCAACAGTGGTTATCATTGGAAGAAATTGGTTTGGGGTTAGAGTATGTAGAATAATGGAAAACATACACGGATCTCCTAATAGGTAACAATGCTAGGCTCAAGGGAGAAGATGATCAATTGATATTGTTAGGGGCCTAACCCCTCACATAGGTAGAATAATATATTTCCATGTAATAAAGGTCAATGTTAATAAGGCCTAGCAATAAGGAAGAATAAGTCCAATGTAAGAAGACCTAATAGAAGCTTTCACTTTTAGAAGGATCTTCCTCTAGATGGTTCTTTTAATAGACATATTTAGTATAAATAGGAGTCGAGGGTATGAAAACTCTTGTCTTGGATATTATTCTAATAGAGCTATGCTCTGCTGGAGGTTGCTCCCTCGAAGAGGCAAGTCAACATTGCTCTCAGTAATCAAAGTTCTCTTTCTGGTGTTCTTTTGGTATCATTTTGGTATTATCGTGGTGTTGTTCTGGTTATATTGTTGTTCATCTGCCATTTCTAGTTATTTATTTATGTTATGCATACTTTTTTTATATCTGTAATATTGCAAGTGGTATCAGAGCACCTTCCTCGGCAGAAAATTGTGGGTTATTGTTTTTTCAAGGTAGAGACGTATTCCGACATCTTTAAGCTACAGAGATTTGTCGTTACGCGCATAAACCCATGGTCGGGGATTCATACATGCAGGAAATACAAGTGGTACTTAAGCACACATCTGTTAGCCACCCTTGTAACTCCTGTTGGAACCCCTTCGAGTGGTAGCGCATCAGACAACACCTGTATACAGATCGACCTAGATGTCTTGAAGCCCTCCATAGATAAACTGATCAACCGCCTGACTGTTATAGTGTCACCGAGAACAACACTCAGGATGATACTCTCGAGTACCTGGGTAGTTAGGTAGTACGACTAAGAACACGGTCTAGCCTCCTTAGTTGGTGCCCTGAGATATTGGGTCGAGTACTACTGTTGGACCCCGCACATATATCAGAGAGCTATAGCACAGGGAAAACCCTTGTCTGTAGAACTCTTGAATACCTAACCCTTGGGACGGAAAAAAGAAAACAAAACAGACAAGATCTATTGCGCTGCAATGGTGTCTCCTGCAGTCGAGTTGTGAAATTTCTACACATTTCTTCTTGTTAATCATTTGGGCATTTCATCACTGTAGTATTCTTCAGATCAGAGTAAAGCTCCGCAGGAGTTAAAAAAAAAAAAAGTCTGAATCCTGTTGGCACCATTATTTGAGACCTATCCCGATGGATTTCTCTCTTCACCCTTATCGCAGTCATACCTATCATTTTTCAACAATTGTTTTTCTCGTGGACCCGGCCCCCTTCCAACACCCTTATTTTGGCTTTACCCTATTGTATTCCACTCGTCGCCCTGATCGTTGTGATACACTTCACCCATAACCCATTTTCTGTGTGGTCCCACCCGCCCCTTTTCGTGTTCCCTCGTCATCATGGCCCATACCCGTAGCCAAGACTTGGAAGCTCGCTTCACTACCTTGCACTCTAATTTCACAAAAACCCAACAAGAAGTGCGACAACTCAGTGCCAATATTGTCACCATCAATCATAAGATGCATTCCTCCATCGCCACCTTAATCGCGAAACACAAAGACGAGCTCAAACAAGAAATTACTACCCAGCTTGAATCTGTCACTACGATGATCTGCGCCAAGCTGCATATCCCTGCAGATATTCTCGTATCTGACCCACCTTTGCACATCGAAGGTGAAACTTCCTTGCATTCCCATAATTTTTAGCCCCATCACTTTCAGCGTGACCTATGCCTTCCGCGTGTGGATGTGACCAAATTTGATGGATCGGATACCACTGGCTGGGTAACTCAAATGGAACATTATTTCTCTTTGTATGGCATTACGAATGAGTTGGCCAAACTTTGGTATGGTGTTCTCCATCTAGATCAAGAACGTTGGCAATGGTGGCAATGGAGAAAAAATGCCCGCCAAGGGTATGTGGCTTGGACACACTTTGTGGTAGAGCTTTGTGAACGCTTTGACATTGACACCAACCATTTAGGCCATTTAACAAAGTTGAAACAATCTGGCACCGTTGAAGACTTTATAGTTGCTTTTGAGAAACTAGCTTTTCGTACAGAGGGCATGCTTGATGCTTTTTTCTGAGAATGTTTTATCAGTGGCCTCAAGGATGAGATTCGTGCCCATGTCCTCATGTCTCAGCCTTAGAGTTGGGTGGACGCTACTAAAAGAGCTAAGGAAGGACAACAATTTGTCTCTTCCCAAAACAAAAAACCCTCCTTTATTCCTCGCACTAAACCAATAACTCCCACTCCTCCTTCTACTCCACTAAAGATCTAGAAATTGAACAGGGCCGAAATGGTTGAACGCCAACTCAAAAGCCTTTGTTATAATTGTGATGACAAATATTTTCCAGGACACAAGTGTAAGGAACAAAATCTTTTTATGGCCATCTCAGAGGATGGTGAGGCTCCCCTTGTGTTTGTTTCACCTGAACCCACTGGCATAACCCCTCCCCCAGACCCTCCTGAAGTAGAACCAGTCATTTCCCTAAATGCTCTCACTGGCTTCTTTGCTCCCCAAACCCTCAAGCTAATTGGTTACATCAAGTATAGGAAGGTCATCATTCTTGTTGATAGTGGAAGCACCCATAATTTTATTCATCGCTGCATTGCCCAAGAAACTAATTGCTATATCTGTGCAGTCAATAATTTCCAAATCATGATTGCCAATGGTGGGTCCATGAAATGTGGAGGGCGTTGTGAAAATGCATGTCTCCAAATTGGTGACTACCGCCTAAAATCTCATATGTTTGTTATCGGCATGGGTGCTTGTGACATTGTGTTGGGTGCATAATGGATAAAGACTTTGGGTCCCATTCTCATGGATTTTAAAGAATTAACCATGCAATTCGACCAGGAGGGCCAACAATATATGTTCCAAGGAATCACTGTCGGTTCCTCGGAGATCATTAGTTCCCATCACAAGGAAAAGCTGCTAAAAAAAGGTCATTCTGGCATTATTGCCCAACTCCATGCCATACAAGCAATTGAGACACCCTCTGCGTCGCGAGACCTCCAAGCCATCCTCTCTAAACATCAAGTGGTTTTTTCTACTCCCCAAGGACTCCCTCCTTCCCCTGGTGTTCATGATCATTCCATTCCCCTTGTCCTAGGTAACCTTCCTCCCAATATTCATCCCTATCGTCACCCCTTTTCCAAAAAAAATGAAATTGAGAAAATGGTTCAAGAACTGCTCAACGCAGGTGTTATCTGCCCTAGTATGAGCCCCTACTCTTCTCCTGTGTTTATGGTCCTTAAGAAAGAAGGTTCTTGGCGCATGTGTCCTGATTTCCGCACCCTCAATAAACTCACCATTAAAGACAAATTTCCCATTCATGTCATTGATAACCTCTTGGATGAATTAAGTGGTGCCCAGTTCTTTACTAAACTTGATCTTCATTTTGGCTACCACCAGATCCGTATGAAAGAGGCAGACATTCCTAAGACTGCCTTTAGAACTCATGAGGGCCACTATGAGTTTTTGGTCATGCCCTTTGGCTTGTGTAATGCTCCCTCCACTTTCCAAAGCTTCACGAATCATGTCTTCCATCCTTTTCTCCGTCATTTTGTCTTAGTTTTCTTTGATGATATCCTCATCTACAACAAAACCTGAACAACCCATCTTGATCATGTGGATCAAGTTCTCCATCTACTGTCTCAACACCAACGTTTCCTCAAACAATCTAAATGTGCTTTTGGTGCCTCAGAAGTCGAGTACTTGGGTCATCTTGTTGGCAAGGTTGGTGTTAGGGTGGATCCTAAAAAGATTGAAGCTATGCAAGATTGGCCTCAGTGCCTCACCTAAAGACTCTCAAAAGCTTGCGGGGATTTCTGGGTTTAACAAGTTATTATCGCAAGTTTGTTAAGAATTATGGAAAGATTGCGGCACCTCTCACTGCACTCCTTAAAAATAATTCTTTCACTTGGACTCCAACAGCTGCTCAGGCTTTTCAAACCTTGAAGATGGCCATGTGCACCACTCTAGTATTGGCCCTTCCTGATTTCACAAAGACCTTTGTCCTGGAATGTGATGCTTCCGGGAAAGGAATTGACGATGTCCTTATGCAAGAGGTTCGACCTTTGGCCTTTACCAACAAACAACCGTCTGAGAGAAATTTGGGCAAATCAATCTATGAAAAGGAAATGTTGGCTATTCTGCATGCTGTGGATCTTTTGCGCCCTTATCTATTGGGGAAACGCTTCCAAATTTAGACAGATCATCAAAGCCTCAAGTATTTTCTGGAACAACGCCTTTCCTCCCCCGAGCAACAAAAATGGGCAACTAAGCTCTTTGGATATGATTATGAGATTATTTACAAGAAAGACAAAGACAATCTGGTTGCTTATGCACTTTCCAAAAAATATGAAGATGAAGGGTCCCTTTTTTCTCTCTCTTTCATTGGACCATATTGGCTCCAAGTTGTTTGCCAGGAATGGCGACATGATCCCAAAAGTTTGCATATGATACAACAATTGCAGTCCAATTCTCCAGTTTCTGCAGGGCACTCTTAGCTCAATGATGAGCTTCGATACAAAGGCCGTTTGTATTTAAGTAAACAGTCAAAACTTAAATCCACGATACTTTCTGAGCTTCATGCTACACCCATAGCTGGACACTCAGGGTTTACCAAAACTTATGACCAGGTCAAATGTTCTTTTTTTTGGGAGGGTATGAAACTGGATGTTCGTAATTTTGTGGTTGAATGTGATGTGTGTCAATGCAACAAGGGAGAAACAATCAAATCTCCCCGCACACTACAACCGCTTCTGATTCCTCATGTTATTTTGTGGGATATCTCTATGGATTTTATTATCAGCTTACCTAAATAGGGCAATAAACCAATAATCTTGGTGGTAGTTTATCATCTTTCCAAGTATGCTCATTCCTGTGCTCTTCAACACCCATTTGCAGCATCCACTGTGACTCAACTTTTCATGGATCAGGTTTTCAAGCTTCATGGCATGTTGCATTCTATTGTTTCTGATCATGATCCAACTTTCACCAACAATTTTTGGCAAGAACTGTTCAAACTACAAGGCACCCAATTGCATCTCAGCACAACTTATCATCCTCAGATTGATGGTCAAACTAAAGTTGTCAACAAATGTTTGGAAACATATTTGAGGTGTTTTGCATCGGAAAGGCAGAATCAATGGGCTCGATGGTTACCACTCGTTAAATGGTGGTAGAACACTTTGTACCATACAACTACGTGCATGACTCCTTTTGAAGCAATATATGGACGAAATCCACCTTCAGTGCTCTCATATTTATCAGGTGTCTCGAAGGTCCAGGTGGTTGACCAAACACTTACAATTCAAGAGGCTATTCTTCCTACCCTCAAAGAGAATTTGGTCATGGCCCATTATCGCATGAAGCAACAAGCAGATCAAGGTCGCTCTGAACGTCAACTTGCAGAAGGGGATCAAGTGTTTCTTCGACTGCAACCTTACATGCAAAATTCCCTCAGGGCTGACCATTATCAAAAACTGGCGCCCAAATTTTATGGTCCTTATACCGTTCTCAAGCGTGTGGGACAAGTGGCCTATCAGTTAGCTTTCCCCAGTCATTCTAAGCTCCGTTCTATTTTTCATGTTTCATGCTTAAAGAAGGTGATTGGAACTAAGTGACAAACTCAAACCAACCTTCTCGAGTTGGACGAAGAAGGCTCCATTTGGCTACAACCACAAGCAGTTTTGGACCAGCATGAGCATCGATTGCGTCGGCGAACCATCAAGGAAGTGTTAGTCCAGTGGAAAGATACAATTCCAACATATGCCACTTGGGAACCAACTACCATTCTGCAACAATTTCCCCATCTCAAGCCTTGAGGACAAGGCTGGTTTTAAGGGGGAGGACATGTAGGGACCTAACCCCTCACATAGGTAGAATAATATATTTCCATGTAATAAAGGTCAATATTAATAAGGCTTAACAATAAGGAAGAATAAGTCCAATGTAAGAAGACCTAATAGAAGCTTTCGCTTCTAGAAGGATCTTCCTCTAGATGGTTCTTTTTATAAACAGATTTAGTATAAATAGGAGTCGAGGGTATGAGAACTCTTGTCTTGGATATTATTGTAATAGAGCTCTTCTCTGCTAGAGGTTGCCCCCTCGAAGAGGCAAGTGAACATTGCTCTCAGCAATCAAAGTGCTATTTCTGGTGTTCTTTTGGTATCATTTTGGTATTATTATGGTGTTGTTCTGGTTATATTGTTGTTCATCTGCCATTTCTAGTTATTTATTTTTGTTCTGCATACTTTTTTATATCTAGAATATTACAGATCTGGTCATTGAATCCTGCTGGAGTATACATTCCTAAAATAGCCTACAAAACACTAGTAGAAGAAGGAAGAGAAGACCCACAAATCTGGTGGTGGAAAATTATATGGAAATTAAAATGCCCAGCTAAAAACAAGATCTTTATGTGTATGAGACTATGCAACAAGGCTCCTACATGGGATGTTCTTTAGAAGAGGAATTTTATAGGGCCAGGATGGTGTTTTCAATGTCACCAAGTAGAAGAAACTATAGTTCATATCATGTTGGAATGCCCATATTCCAAGGAGGTATGGAGAGAGGTGGAAATATTAATATGGATTGGGAACATCTAGGAAGGAGGAAGTCTTGAAGAGGCCTTCATAAACTGGTGTAACATAAAGGAGACTTCCAAGATCAGAGTGCTACCACTTAACATATTCCAAGGAGTATGGCTTGCTAGAAATCTAAAGTTGTTTGAAGACAAAGATATGCTTCCCCTCAAATGTGTTGTCTAGTCCTTAATTATTTTAAATTCATAGCAACAAGTGCAAGAAAAATTTGTCTCTCATATGTAAGGTAAATTGGCAATAAATAAGGATATTCCATGGGCTTTTTTTTATGGTGCATCATAGGAGAACCCTTATAAAGGAGGTTCAAAAGGTATTATGTACTTATCTACAAATCATAGTATTTATTTTAAAGTTGGAATTGGTCAATAAACAAACAACTTCTGTGAATCGATGACTTTAAAGTTGATCTTGAAACTAGCACGAGAATTTGGTGTAACCCAATTATAAATATTTGGAAACTCGATGTTGGTTATTCAATTGATGTGCAAAGAAATTGCTCTCATGACTTTTGCATTACTACCCTTGTATGATGAAGTTCTCAATCTACTAACATCTTTCTCATATACATCTCTATCTCATATTTACAAGGATAGAAATAGTGTTGTAGATGAGCTCTCAAAAGATGGAGTCGGGCTGGATCAAGGTACCTGGATTATTATAGTAATCATGAATGGACGTACTGCATAATATAATCATGAACCATGGACCTAACTTTATCCATTACAGTTCTATCTCATATTTTGTATGATGATGGACTTTCATAGATATATGGATGAATGATTAATGTACTTTTTTTAATGTCATTTATGTTCTTTTTAAAGATGTGATTGATGTAACTGAATAGAAATAACTTTTAGGTTTTTTGTGATGATGTATTAGACTTTGGAATGTCATGTAAAGGGCTTGAACGTACGTATGAGCCATGGACCTTTGATAGTGTATTTTTGTTATATTGATATAAATACATAATTTTTTTCCTTGGAAAAAGAATGGTTGAGATTATGAAATTTCATTATGTAATTGAAAATCCTTATTTGATATTAATATAATATTGTTGGTTGAAATTTTCTTATGTGTTATCAATATAGTTTATATTATGGAGTTTTTTAATGTGAAGATTATGGAATTTTAATATAATGCAACTATGAATTATAGTTGGGATGGAATTTATTGCAATGAAAAATAGTACCTACATGTCATTATCATGGTTGGATTTACATGAAAATAATGCAAGTATGAATGATATTCTTGAGAGTATATAATTTCTTGCAATGAATAGTTGTGTTGTTTTTAGTAATATTAATGTAGTTGAGATTATGGAATTTATTCTCATGTTATTAATATAATTGAGAATATGGAACTATGAAATTTAATCTCATGTTATGTATATAGTTGAGAATCTGGAATCTTAATATAATGCATATGTGGATAACATGTACATGTAATTAGGATCTATGGCTAGGGTTCCGCTAGCTGCATCCTTGTTCTTAGTCCTGAGGGATCGACCCTCTCCTTCTTTCATGTCTGTTGTTGGATTGAGTGTGCCTTTTCATCGTTGCTTGCTAGCTTTGGCCGCATTCGCGTGGTTGTGGTTGAGGTTTCCAAGTTATTTCTAGTGAAGGGAGGCGATGGAGGCAGCTGCGACGACGGTGTTTTTGGGGTTTTGCCATGACAGGAGCACCATGATCTGGTTTTCTCAGTTGTTGTGTTTGGCTTCAAGCTCTCGCCCCTGGTCGTCTCGGTCGAGTACCAACTTCTTTGGTTTCATCTCGGCCCTCATCCTTGGCTTGTTGTTTCACTTCAAATCCAGAGATGCTTGAGTGTCGCTTCTTTTGTCTAAGGTTCGGTGCCTCTGATTTGGTTGTTGAGGTTTTTTTTTTGTGAAGTGTATGGGACTATCTAGTTTTCTTCACAACATTGCAGGTTTCTTGGTGTGACCTTTCTCTCTTTTGTGGCAAGTGGTTGTCTCATTTTCCGGTTTCTTCATCCTTTCGTTGGTTCATTCAGGGTTAGATACATATTCAGATTTTCTCTAGGTGCCATGGTGTTGATGTTGTGATTCAATGATTCTTGGTGCTTTGAGGTAGAGTTTTGTTCCCCTTTTTTTGAGGTCTTGTGTCGGTCTTATTCTTGCATCTCTTTTAGTATTCTTGCCTTCTCGTGACTGATCGTATTTTAGTAAGAGCTTTGAGGTCCTTTTTCTGGGCATGCAGTATTGATTTGGAGCATGGTCAATGCTTTGAGGTCCTCTCCAAGGACGAACAACTATTGGGCCTTTTTCTATTGGTTGCATGTAGGTGTTTTTGTTGATCGCAGGGGCAGGATTCCTTCGGTTTTTGGTCTCGATAAGGTTTGTATGCCTCTCTGACCTGGTTTGTCTCACCAATAAAGTTTATGTGGAGGTTGTCTCTGTTGCTTCTTCGCGGCAGGGTTTGGGGTTTTCTCTTTCTGTAGCTTTTGGTGTTGCAATTCTTGTTGTCCCTATATTTTTTTTGTCGTTAGTCTCAGCTCATGTAATGTGTATCTCTTGTGGCTTACTAGTAAGATTCTGGGCCCCTTCGAGCTTCTATTTTCTGATTACTTTACCCATGGTTGGGTTGTGCTTAAGGAACCTACAAAATTTAATTTGGTTTTCTTTGGATCAATAGAATTACGCTTTTTTTTCATGGAAAAAAAACATGTACATGTAATTAATGTGAATTTACATGAATACAATGAATATTATAATTGACATTGTACCAGTATAGATCCATCCAAAACCTGATCTATCGAGCTTTGAGAGGGATCCAATCCCTCAAGGTGTAAACCTTTCATCAAGTTTTGCACTTTAAAAAATGTTTTCACCTTGAGCAATTTATTCGTCTCCACTCTCCATATATATGGGGTTTAGGTGGATCTATGTTGGTAATATAAATTTTATAGTACTAAATAAAATATATCTAAATGATTTTGCATGAATAAAATTACATCATTTACAATACAAAAAATTTAACTAGAACAAAATTTTATTAGATAAAAGGAAACCAAAGTCGAAGCATGTAGCATATTACATAGAGCAGTTCCATGATTGTTCAAAATGACACTTTTCTATAAGTGCAACAAAAAGCTTCAAGTTAATTACAAAGCACAGGTTCCAAGTGGGCCTACAAGTGGCATGCCTAACATAATATCCTAAAACACAAAAAGTCATCCAATGTTAAGCATTAGAGGTTCTTCCAACTTCTCTTGCTCCTTAGGTGAATTTGGAGAGTAATGTTCTTCAATTTTCATTGGGTCAACCAGTTGGTGAACTAAGTATTCTTCTTTAAATGCCACTTTAAGAGACTTTTCCATGTATCTATTGTTGAAAGCCATAGTTAGAGGATTCATATGATGCACAAGTGTTGAATCACAAAGTTTTTGGCAATTTGATTCCACTGCATCTATCCAATGTTTTTGAGTTTCCAGAGAACTCACAGGGATGTTTAGCTCGGTGCATAATGTTTGTTCAAACTTTATGACTCAGTTTGTTCAAATTGAAGACAACATACCAGGTCAAGCTGAATTTCAGGAAAGACATGATCATGAGATTCAATCTTGAATGTTTTTTAAATGCATTTTGCTCTTAGGACAACTTGTTAAAGTTTTTGGTAGCTAGATTGCCCAACTGTATAGGAATCTTATTATACTTTTTGAAAGAAGACTAGCAGAAATGGACCCATTCAGTATTGAGCTAGCTTTTAAATCTTTCATAGTTGTTTTGCCTTTGGCACAACCTCTTATATATAATATAACTTTAGTTCTTTTTAATATATATACATGTGTGTGTGTGTGTGTGTTAATATGTATTGTATTAATCTAAAATTTAAATGATATGATATAAATATATATTATAATTAGATTTGTTAATTATATTATATATAAATTTTGATATAATATATGGTTAAGTGTGTGTGTGTTTATATTTTGATATAATATATGGTTATGGTTATAAGATAAATATGGTCATTTATTTATATATATATAGATTCTTTTTTATTTTTTGGTAATCTTGAATCCTGTGACTGGTGAGGGACTTCCTTGGTTGAGATGCCACGACCCAGGGGCATCTAAGCCGTAAAAGTCACCTAGGGATCACACCCGGCCTGGACCACACCAACCCTTAACATGGCTGGATTTTGAGGTTTCCCCAGGGGTTTCGAACCGGTGACTTTCACTTACGGAGTTCCTTAACAACACACTCCCTCACCGACTGCTCTAGACCTCAAGGAATTACATATAAATCCTTATAATACACATAATGACGTTAATTAAGTACACAATGAGATTTAATTTAAATTAATATCATTAAATTATAACTTTATAATGTTACATAATAAATCAACATTTAAGGATTACAAGGGGCTTTGATGGTGGAAGGATTTAATGCATGTCAAGGGTATAACCTAGAGTAATTAGTGAGTAAAATGTAGCACTAGCATATATAGCAAGGTAAGAGAGATAATAGGATATTTGGATGAAGTTACCAAGCTTAGAGGATTAGATCCTTGACCTATAGCCACTTACCTTGTTGGAGTAATGTCTGTTTATGAGAAAGTATAAAGAAACTTATGCCCGGCCCTATGTTTGCAAGTATAAGTTAGTAAAACCTAGAATGCACAAACCCTTTCTAATAAACATTTGGTTTTGATGCAGATTCAATTATTCAGGATGGTTAGGACTTGGGGAAATTAAGGCTAGGGGGCATCGTCGCAAGGACCACCAATATTGACACCATCATCGCCATCACCTGACTCCCAAAGTTTGTTGGGGGTCATGCAAGTGAACGTGGTGAAGCATGGCTAGAAAGAATGGCAAGATGTTTCACCTTAAGGGATTATGCTTCCACATCAAAGGCCAAGATAACAATCTTTAAACCTAGGGACAATGCCCTAAATTGGTGGGGTAATCTAGAGAGGCAATTGGACCTTACTCCAGATACTGTTTCTTAGGAGATTTTTGAGGAAAGGTTTCAGAGAAAATATTTGTCTGCTTACTATGAGGAGTAGCAAGTGGGATCATTTCATGCTCTAATAAAGGGAAACCGAACTGTGGAAGAGTATGAAATCAAGTTCATGGAGCTAGTCAAGTACGTCTCATACATGGATAACGATCGACAACAGACATATCGTTTTGTGTATGGGTTAAATGATCCAAGTGGATATCGGTGGCCACCCACCTATTCCATGGGCTCGAAAAACAATTTTCCATCTTGGCAGTTTTTCGATAGGTTTTCTGGTTGCAAACTTCTGGGGCCATTTTAAGGCCCTAAACAACGTTTTTTGGGGATTTGGGGCCCAAGTGACTAATAATATCACTTAATTGGGCTAGTTGAAAATCGTTCTTCTTGGTTAGACCTTTCCAACGATGTATCAAGTCCCCCAAACAGAGATCACATGCAAAAGTTACACACTTGGGAAGTTGACGTATCGACTACCCCCATCGAGGCCCGCAAACCTTTTGGCTTTTCATTTTCTGGGGTTAGGGTTTTGGATTTTACTTATGTTAAAAAGGCCTTTGGAGCCTCATTGTAACAATCATCTTCTTGTGAATGCGAGTATTCATCACATCTCTTCTTAGAGATAAGCTATCACCATTCTAATGAGTCATTCACTCTGTAATTTTATAGTTCTGTACATTTCACACATTAATAGAAATTGTGTGTTACTGTATATGTTTGCCTTTGGTTATATTTATGATATATCTATGTCATGTTATTGTTGCTCTTTCAATATCTCCGTATATTTTTGTGTTATATCTCTGCTCTCATTTCATGCCGAAAATAATCCAGATCAAAGGTGTCAAAGCAAGCCACTCTTGATCATTTTTCTATGCATGTCCTTGATGAGGTCCAAGTATAGCAAGTTGGGCCTCGATCTTGTCTCTCTCGAGGAAAATCGCTCTCACATGTCCAAGAAACCCTCCATGGTGGAAGAAAAGAAAAACGATGGAGCAAAATATTTTATTAATCCGTTGCTTGAGCAATCTCTCACGCGACAAATGGACGAAATGATGGAGAATTTTTCCCATATCCTTCAACGCCTGTCGATAAAAACATGCGCATCTTCATCAAGCAACCACTTTGGAGGCACCTTGCCTTTCAAGGTACAAGTTAATTTTGATATTCCCATATTTGAAGGTTAGATAGTTACAGATGCCCTAGATAAATGGTTAAATCTACTAGAAGGTTATTTCTTTGTTCACCATTTTTCTTATAGGGAAAAGATCACCTTCGCACTCCTTAAGGCTCTCCCCCATGTCAAACATTGGTGGGAAACTTATTGGGAGAAAAGTTCCATAGAGGAGTCTGGAATATATGGGGTCGATCCCACTTGGTATTTTTTTGTGGATGCAGTCAAGGAACAATATTACCCTATTGGCAACTATGAAGACTAGTACATGAGATGGAACACATTGTGACAAGAGAGGGGCCAAGTAGTGTCAGAGTTCACCAATAACTTCCATACCTTGTGCACCAAGGTGGGTATTAAAGTCTCTGAGTGACATTTGGTTCTGAAATACCGCGGGGCTCTACATAGATACATCCAAATTGAAATGGATTTTCTGGATATTTCATCACTCGGTGTTGTGTATCAATATGTTGTTAAAATCGAGCAGAAATTTAAGCACCAGAACAAACGAGAGTTCGGGTCTGCAAATCTGCAACAACCAAAGTATGATAAAGACGACTCTAACAAAAAACCTCCTGAAAACCAATCCAAGCCACAGGAAAAGAAGGGTCACAAAAAGACGAAGAAGGACACTGGAAAATGGTGTGATTTCCACAAAATCCCCTAGCACAACACCGATGAATGTCGCTCAAAACAGTCATTAGTGGCTGAGATAAAAGAGAAGGAGTCGAACCTTGATTCATAACATGATTTAGAAAATATTAATAAAAGATAGATCATCGACGCAGATCCCACTGCTATTGTCGTGATCGCAACAATTCAACCAGAAGAACCAACAGATCCTAAAGAGGGGGAGCACCTTTTTCATTCACAGATGTGGGTGAAGGGGACCCCGCTACATTTTATTATTGACAGTAGAAGCCAGAAGAACCTCATCTCATCAGAGGTCATCAAACAGTTGGGATTTTTGACAACACCACACCCGTAGCCATACAACATCGGTTGGCTTCGCCAGGGACGAGATGTCCATGTCAGCCAACAATGTCGATTGTCATACGACATCTAGCCCTTCAAGGATGAGGTACTATGTGATGTTTCTCCACTGGATGTCTGTGATGTTCTCTTGGGCCAACTATATATGTGGAAACACAATGTTATTTATGAGTCTCGACCTCGTAGTGTCATTGTTACTCTGAGTGGTCATCTCTAAAAAATACTAGAGGTAATTCTGACTACTGTCCCACCTAAACAGTGCCTCAAGGTAGTATCTCATACTACAAGATTCAACTTCTTCACAATATGTTTAAAAGGTGAACATAAGGATACTGTAACCACTACAACCTCGGCCCAAGCACCTTCTATCCATCAAAGCGGATCAACAAGACTACAACAAAGCGCAAATATTCCTTCTACACACAGACATATCATGTATCCAGACTAGTTAAAAAGTTCCAACCCTTCCAACCACAGGTTCGTGACATCCTTCAACAAGCTAAACAACGCGGCGTCTCCAACAAGGCAAGCAACTCACCAAGATTTAGATTCAACAAACGCTTCCCTCTCTCCCTCAGGAACTCAATGCAATGCAGACCACTTCTTCCTGAGGAGGGAGGATTGATCTAGGAAGATATCGATGGCCACCCACCTATCCGATGGGCTTGAAAAACAGTTTTTCATCTTGGTAGTTTTTTGGGTTCCAAACTTCTGGGGCTGTTTTGAGGCCCTAGACAACATTTTTGGGATTTTGGGCCCAATTAACAAGCCAAGGACTTATGTAGGCCAACAAAAAATCGTTATTCTCGGTTATACCTTTCCAACGATGTATTGAGTGCCCCAAACAGAGATCGTATGCAAAAGTTACGCACTCGGGAAGTTGACGTATCAACTACCCCCATCGAGGCCCGCAAACCTTTTGGCTTTTCATCTTCCAGGGTTAGGGTTTTGGATTTTAATTATGTTAAAAATGCCTTTAGAGCCTCATTGTAACAATCATCTTCTTGCGAATGCGAGTAGCCGTCACATCTATTCTCAGAGATAAGCTGCCACCATTCTAGCAGGTCTCTCACTCTGTATTTTTACAGTTCTGTACATTTCGTAGATTGATAGAAATTGTGTATTACTGTATATCTTTGCCTTTGGTTATATTTCTGATATATCTATGTCATATTATTGTTGCTCTTTTAATATCTTTGTATATTTCTGTGTTATATCTCCACTCTCATTTCGTGTCAAAAATAATCCAGATCATTAAACCTTGATATAAGGGCCATGGTGTACATCTGGAAACCCTCGTTAGTAGCCAAAGCAATTGAAAATGCTCATTATGTTGAAGTGCATATGGATTTAAATGGGGGTACAAGATCAGTTATTCCACAGTAGCCTGGATTCATGGGGAAGGCCCCTAGAAACTTCTCTAAGGAAGGAAGCTCGAGGTCACCTCCTTATGGAAATAGAGATGCACCCAAATCGGTTGCAACAATTGTTTCAACGGCAGTGAGTACAACATCCCACACATCATCAACAACTCGGGTTGGTCCACATCATTCGAGGGGAGCAATTAGCTGGGACATGGGTTCCAGGGGAAGGAACTCATTTCAGAGGCCTCCATAGAGAAATGTGTAGGTTCCAACTCGCATTACTTTTTGGGGGTGCGGAGGACCTCATTACCAACGTAATTTCCTAGAGTCACAATCAAACATTGTGCATAGAGAAGGAAAGGCCTTGATAGGAAGAGTGAGTAGTAGCCACCATATTTATGCTACGATTAATAATAACCAATAAAAACATCCATCCACTGTGGTGGAGTCTTCGAGTACACTAAATCATGTCAAGGTTAAAATTTTATTTGATTCTGGTGCTACATATAGTTTCATTTCACCATGTGCATTAGAAAAGTGTGGGCTGGAAGCCTACGAACACGATGACTATTAACTAGTCAAGATGACTTTGCGAGAAAAGCAAGTGGTAAGACTTGAGAGTGTGTACTACTAGGTTGAAGGTGTACGCCATTGCTTTAGGGACATATGATCTAATCATTGGGGTAGACTGGCTGGAATCTCATTGAGCTATGGTAGATTATTTTTCAAAGAGGGTGCTTTGTGTAGATGATGAAGGAAGGTTAGTAGATATCCATGGTATCAAGAGGAAGGTGTCGATATGTTTTATTTTGGTAATGAAGGTGTTATCTCTCCAGGAAACTCTCCTAGGCTGTAAGTTGGAGATGCCTGGTAACTAACTCTTTTTTGGGAAATGTTTTTCTAAATATTTGAAGTGGTTTTGTGGATCAAAATGAATATCCAAGGGCTGAACTATGTTTCAAGACTGTCTAGAGATAC
>ML779840.1:359279-414567 GCA_009831015.1 Picea engelmannii | reverse complement strand
TGAATCAATTAAAATAGAAATAGGTTTATTAATTATCTTACTTTCCACTTCGATCATTTTGAATTGGTACTCTACTTGTCAATCTTTTAAGGCTGCATATATTCTTCCCATGTCTTCTACTATTGTAGCCTATTGGATGATATGCATGGTATTTGTTTTGTCTTCTCTGTGAGGATAATCCTTGTACATGCGATCTTCTTTACATCCCCAACATTCCATTGGTGGTCTTCCCCTTTTTCCCAAGGAGTCTTCTCTCTTAGCTTCATCCCTAGCATACTTGTCTTGTTCATTTTTATTAGGGTTGTTTCTATTGAAAGGAGGTTTGAATCCCTTCCTTCTCTGATCATATTTCTCTTTTTTCTTATCCCTCCAAGACTTCTACAAATATTCTTTGTCCTTGCCTTTCCCATACAGGTACTTAGCCTTCTTGATGATCTCTATCAAAGTCCTAAGCTCATCATATTGAATCTTCTCTTTATAAAAAGACATCAGTCCGCTCAAAAACCTATGTATCTTCACCTTCTCATCCTTGATAAACCCCAGATACTTCAACAATCCAAAGAACTTCTTTTCATATTTTGTCATGGTCATGCTTCACAACTTGAGTTCAAAGAAATCCTGCATCTTCTTGTCATAGAAGTGCTCTGAAATATACTCCTTCTAAAAATATCTCTTGAACAACCTCCAAGTGATCCTGCTCACATTAATTTGTTCAACTTGCTTCAATTGATCCCACCACATATCAACTTTTCCATGAAAATGGTATGTGGAAATTCTAGCTTCTAGGTTAAATGAGTAATTGTGCAACTAAAAATACTTCATGATTCCAAGCAACCATGCTTCAACATCATCTTACCTTTCTCTTTCACCATCAAAGGATGATGGCTTAAGCTTTATCATCTCTCTTTGCAAACTGTCTAATTCACGTCTTCTTCTTTGGTGCCTAACAAGAGACACTTCTGGATTGCTTATGGAGTCTTCATATGCATAAAATATCCTTGCCGAGTAAGGAGGTGAGTGATGTCTATGAGTTCTACTAACACTTCTTGAATGATTGAATCTTCTGTAGTTATCTCTTCTTTCATGATATCTTCCTTCTTCCTCCTACCTTGAATCTTATCCATTCTTTGCTTGCCTATGCAATTGATATAGGCTTAACATCATCTGAGTATTTATTTGGTTTTGTTCTCTCATCATCTTAGCATTATCTACTTTGTATCTATACACTTCTATTCTCAACCTTCTCACAGTCTCTATTAATGTTTCTTGTTCCCCTTTGCTCATGTTCCCATTTGATTCTATCTTTGCATTACCAACATTGATATTTTGACCTTTGGCTTCTTTGTCATGACTGAAGGCTCCTCTCCTTCCCCCATGTCCCAAATCTGCATTCTTATCTTGAATTGATACGTTTATATCCCCTAATTCTTCAAAATTGGCAAACAACCATTTTTGTTAGAATTATGCACATCATAAAAAATTTTTGCCAATTAATGCTACAAGTCATTTTTTTTGCTCCACTCGTGAAGAATTATATCATAATTCTCGCAATTATAAAAAATTCCAAGTTATTCTCCTCTTAATCAAATTTCCAACGACTATACTCATGCCTCACTCTGATATTTGAGATGAAAGTTATGGCTTTTCGAAAAAGCCACTTTCACCCCATTTGTGCATTTTCTCCATTGGTGTAATTTCATTGAATGACCAATTTCTATCAACTGCAGAAGAAAACATGTCAGGAACTAGAGAAATTTTTGTGTCAGACATAGATAATAACAATGACAACAAATTCACAAAAACTCTCATATTTGCAATCCGATGCTCTAGTAAAAAATTGTAGCAATCTGGAAATGACAACTTTGTCCTTTTTCACCCCTTTTTCCTGACTTGGAATTTTTAGCAAAACTCGTTATCTCACAATCTGTGCACTCATGGAAAATTTTCACTAAACCAAAGTTGTTTGCCTTAATGAGTATATAAAATGTTGAGTAATTTTCTTTTCCAGTTTTGTGATCTGGGGTCACTTTTACTCCTCTGAAAATCTCAAAAATTCCCAAATATGGCTTGGAATAAGGGATTTTGGCCTATTTCAACATCCACATTCCAATCCACTTAGGATTTATTCAGTTCCTTCATGGGTTATTTCCATGTCTTCTTTTCAACTCTCTCCAAGAGTTTCAACTTAATCTGGACCTCTGCCAATGATCTGGACCTAGATCTTTAAAAACCATTATTTTGCAATTTTTGACAAATCCAAACAAAAATGGGCAATGGCCCTATCTGACACTTTTGTAGATCTCCTCTCTGTAGAAAAAACCCATAAGTTTCATCTCAATCTGACTTAATATTCTCTAGTTATGGAAAAGATAAGAAAATGGCTCCAGACTTTGTTTTTATTTTTTGAAATTGATGGACAGTCTTGCCCATGTGGCAATCTGGATTGTCGATCTCAAAATCAGGAGAAATTTAAGTCATTGATCTATCGGTACTGCCCAAACTGTTGACTCGACCATCGGTCGCCGTCCCTTCTCTCCGGAAACTAATTACTACACATCTTTGAATCCTTGACTTGATCATCGATCATCGATAATTCTCATTGGCGTATGAAACACTCTCTCCATTTCATTTGACTCGACCATCGACCCATCGACCATTCCCATTGATTGCTGAAAATCACTTCTACAATTCGACTGACTCGACCATTGACCATTGACCATTTCTTTGTTGACATGGAAACTTCTGATGTGGCATAACACATGTATGCTAACATGGCATGACACATAGACTCTAACATGACATTCTGGCTTATGTGGCATGATACTTATATGTTGATGTGGCACGACACATCATCACCCTCTTTCCTTCATCGATCATCAATCGTTTCTCTTGACCTGTCACTTCATCAAATCGGATGACACCCGACCATCAACCCTGTCGACCATTTCCCTTGGATGACTAGAAATACTTCCCTGATCCAGCTGACCCAACCATCAACCCATTGGTCATTTCCCTTAGACGAGTAAAAATGCTTTGCCATTCCGGCCGACCAAACCATCGATCTGTCAACAATTTCCCTTGGATGACTAACAATACTTCACCATTCTAGTTGACCCGACCGTTAACCATTTCCCTTGGAAAACTAAAAATACTTCATCATTCCATCCGACCCGACCATTTCTCTTGCTCTATCGAACACTTTGTTGAATCGACCATCGACCCATCGACGATTTCTCTTGGCCAACTCCAACACTTAGAATTTTTTTTGACCAATTCCCAATGAATCTGGGTCATTGATCTCCAAGCCAAGATGATCTTGACCGTCGATCGACTCCAACATCCTAAAGGTCGAAATAAATCCAGACCGTCGATTTGTCTCCTTTTCCTAACCGCTGAAAATGAATTTTGACCATTGATCTGGTAACTTTGTCAAACTTAGAAAACATAAGAAATTTTTAAATTTTCCAAGGATGAATCTGGGTCATTGATCTCGAGATCGAACATAATGTTGATCTTCGATTCATAAAATTCTTCCCAACGCTACAGTGGCCAATAAAACCTGAATTTTCGTTCTTGGAGCTTGAATCTAACTCTGTAGATCAAGTCTATTAAACTTCTTAAACAATCTTAATTCATTTAAACTCGAATCTGCTCACGAATTTGGGGATTTTCTCTCTAATTTTCCAATTTTTTCCCCAAAATTCACTCAGACCGAAGTTTGCAATAATGAATTTTCTCAATTTGCACTCGTTTCGGCCATACCAATCTGGTGTTTCAAGCAAAAACTCTAATACCAATATGTAACGTACCTAGCCACCAGCAGGCTGGCCAGACTACTTCAAAATGCACTTCAAATATGATTTCAAATTATGATCATGTTTAATCAACAAAGAAGCATTAAACACTCACATTCAATAACGGAGATTCATGCTACGATATAAAATATCGTTTAAACGTTCCATGCACTACAATAACAAGCAAACATGCATATTACAAATATGAATCTTAGAGATAATAATTAATACACAACGGGAATAAATATACAAAAATAGAAACACATAACAGAGAGAACTTATCTTTAATAAAACCAATCACCTACCGACTGCGAACCAAAGACATTCCACCCAACCATAGGCGTTGTTGTTGCAAATCTCAAGAGCAGGTCACCCCTGAGCCATGGCTATGAATCCACAACGATGGGTTCTTGGTTGACACTCAGCTTCCTAAACCAGTCAGCACTCAAGCTCTCACATGTTTCTCAATGCACAAAAATCCAAAGTACACCAACTCTATTCTCTCCAACCTTCACCACCCAAAGATAATGAACCCCCTTTCACTGCCACGCAGTCCCTCAAGCTATCGACTTCTTTCCAGGGCTCCAGTGCATCTAGTCAAGAATCTTCGTGCTAGCACTCTCAGGATTCACAGTTGTGAATAAAATTTAGTACATGCCAATGCATCTCAGACATACATGCATCAATTGATGGCTGGAATACATCAACAATTACTACAACCAACAAACAATGGCTCATTTCCCAACAATTTGTTTTTTTCTTTCCCAAGCCAAGATCAAGAATGAATGAGCAACCATGAATGAGAAAAAAGTGAATGAAAGAGTGAACAATGAAAATGAGTGAACCCACAAACAACCCACAAGATGTGTATATATATTTACATAGAAAATCAAGAACCACATGGCCTTTCCCCCAAGAGTCTCATGTAACCACTTTTCGTCGATCTTTACTAAGATGGGTAAATAAAATATAACAATGAAGACTTAAATCCCTTTTACCCCCCTCTCTCGTGGAATCATATCCCCCTATAACTCTTGTCCTTGTTCGTCTTGCAACCATCGATGTATTTTATTATTTTCAATGTTCAAAGTATTATATTTCCTAGGCACTCTAGACTCTTTTAATTATTTAGGCACTCCAGCCTTTCATAAAATAAATAAAATACATTATTAATATGGGGACTCAAAATCGGGGTATAACGACTCAACACCACCTCACATAAGGTAACCATAGACTGCGAAGGGGGTTGAATCGGTCATTAAGCTACCATTGAAGAAACTATCTACGCAGGTACCTTTATATGGAGACACAGAGCTTAGTACTGTCAGTACCAACACATAGGTACATATCCCCGGATGGAACAATCTCTTTATCAAGTTTAAGGACTAGAATTACCTAGAATCAATGCCCCACAATGACCATGAACTCAAAGTTATGGATCACATGTTCTTTCAAAACATTAGATGATCCAGGTTACACTCGGCTATAGCAAAGACACTGGTATTCCCCTCTATTGATGTAGTGCAATTGATCATAAACCACACAAACTGTAAAACTTTTCTAGTTGATAATGAGAAGGGAGAATGCATTAGAGTATTCCTCCCACATGATGTTAATAGGTATTACAAATTCCATGATCCCGAGGAATTACTTAATAAATATTTAGTGGTCGCCTTTTACCAAAAATACAATATCAACAAAATGTTGTCAAATTGGTGGAAAGAGGATAATAAGTTCTTAAATAGGTCATTAGGTCAATACCCTACCACTATTTTGCGAGCGTTGTACATATACCTTATGATCTTATTGTGTAGGCTATATGGGGAAAATGATTGCTCCTAGTTTACCGAAGCATGGATACCTTTAGCTTACACCATTGCCATGCAGGGGAAAAGGTTCAACTAGGTATCCATAATGTTGGAGCAACTCAACACCAAAATCGAATAGGCCTAGAATCCTGAGCCAAGTGCGATATCAACATTTCATATAGCTTCCTTTTTGTTTGATGTATTGTGTGCAAGGAATGCTCTCCCTGGGTTGTCACTCAATTGGAAAATCTCATAACCACTGGTGCAATTCTATTTTGGTATTTTATGGGATGATAAGTATAAGATGTCACACTCTTTAATCTATGATTTCTTCATAGCACACCTGTACACCCTCATATTCAGGCATGAATTCCCTAGACTGTCAAAACAAGTCAAGAAAATTCTTGTATATGTTGGGAATTGGTATTTTGAGAAGAACACACATATATCCAAATCTACAGAGCAACTTGTCCAACCAACATTTTACTAGCCTATGTCCCAGACAGGTTGGTGATTGGTGAAATATGTATCAACCCATCATGCAAAATTTCAAGACTACTTTTGTACTATTACAACTTTTGAATATGGTACTATTCTGAAAGAGATACCAAACATGTGAAACGGGAAGGACAAATCCAACTAGGATATATATTCAGGATGGCAACTTCAGGAGGCATGACCCCAAGGTTTTACTACTCAATCATGTTGAGCAAGTGTCAATTTGTTGGCCCTATGCACATAAGAAGTGGCCGGAAGAGCTCTTCATAGAAAATGCATAGGATTGACAAGAAGTGGAGAAGAGAAAGGCGAGTCCAAAGGTAATTATTTTTGTCTCCTTAACACTATAGGAGAAAATGAAGGTAATAAGTCAAGAGCTACCTCAAGCAAGGAAGTAGAGGAAATGATAAGAACATAGGAAGCCATCAATGCATTAGAAGCAAGGTTAAAGGAAGAACATGATTTTAAATCCATGCACGAATAACAAGACACTATTATGAAAGAACAAGAATTACACAGGAAGATAGAGGAATAATGCAAGAAGAAACAAGAAGAAGAAGATGTTCAAGAATTACTTTTCAAACAAAGAAGAGAGGTTGAAGTAGACAAGAAGAAGCAAGATTTGTTAGAGCAGAGGAGGAGATAATATGAAAAAAAGGAAAGGAAGGATATGGAAGAATAACAAAGACCAGAAGAAGATTTGGCATAGAAACAAAGGAAAAGCTCAAAAGGAGCATGAATAGAAGGAAGAGTTTGAGAAACTATAAAGGGAAAAGGAGGAAAAAATAAATATTGAACACGAAAAAACTCAAATAACTCCCAATGCTACTACCATAATTGATCTAACAAAAGATGATGAAGAAATGGTGAAGTCAGGTGTTCCCATAATTGATGATAGCTTGCCTACCATTGAAAGGCTTGCTCAAGACTTTCCTGGGGAGAAGGATACAAAAGAAAATGAAGCAAATACTATGGAGGATACTCAAGATTGGGGAGGAAATACCATAGAGTCGATTGGTGGTCATAGTGAGGATTGTATTGACATTCTAACAGAACGAGTCACTGATCCCAAGGGTTCCAAAAAATCTTCAAAGTCATAGGATCGCCAACAAACCTAATGAAGTGAAGAAGGTCGAGATGCTGAAGATAAAGATGATGCAACATTGAAGCAATAGAAAGAAAAGGAGAAACCCTCTACACAGGAACACATTTTGCAACAAACTCAATTGGCTGAGAAGACAAAAGAAACCCAAACAAAGGAGAAGACTCAATATTCTCAACCAAGTGGTAAAAGTCATGAGACTATTGTTAGTGTTAGAATTCGACTCAAGACCGTTATTGAGTCAAGCCTAGCACATATTGATTTAATTGGTTTTAGGAAAAGGTTTGAGAAAACTTTGAGAGTGGTAGGATCAACAATTGGCTTCAATAAGGTTCTGAATTAGGCTCTTTGTGCCAACTTTCTATGTGCAACAGATCATGCTAATAGAGCTTAGATTAGTGATAATGTTATAAAGAAGTAAAATGAGGAAATGTGAGGAAACAAAACTGTAAGACAATCAAAGAACAACCTGATCTTTAATATATCTAACAGTGGAAGAATAACTCCGTCTTCAGAAACCCTTTCTAAATCTAAATTAAAGACTCGAATAAGTCTGTGGCAAAGACTACAACATACCCTAGACTGCAATCTTCTCAGCATAGAAAATGCATACTTATACCCTATAGTAGCATAGCATATTCCAGTAGAAGAAAAAGAAAACGATTTACATAGAAATAAGAGAACAAACTAACCATACACTTTATTATCAACTGAAATCCTTACATCGAAGTTTGGTTGAGAAAAAGGTTTTCAAAATAGTACATGAAATTCCAATTACAGAGATCAAACCTCTCTCCAACGCAATGTCAGTCTCTCCGACTGAATTCCCCCTAATTGCTAAGACTTAAAGACTTTATATCAAAATACAATAAACAAATTAAACTATTTCTTAGGAAACACATAATCTAAAAATAAAGAAGATATCCAATAAATGCAAGAGATCTAGGATTGTTGGACTGATCGAATTGATTTTTCTTCATCGAATCTAGGAACAATCTTCGACCTGATGTTTCAAAACCTGGAAATAATTTTGATTATTAACTAGTTGTTGATTTGATGACTGGATACGCTCGACCTCTGCCATTAAATATGGAAATGATAACTGCCTTAATTTCTACTATGTGTCTTAGAAATCCTGGATATGGTTTTGACTGCCACCAGTTGATTTCTCCATTCCAGCTCAAATCTGGGCAATTAATAACAAGATAATCATCATCCAAATAATCCTCCAATTGTTATGTAAGCCACACAAGACCTGCCAACAATATACTTTTGTGTATATTTAGAATCAATCTCAACAACTTTTGTTGCATCCTGAATAGTACTTCCATACTCCAAATGACCCACTTAGTCTACAATCTTCCTGGAATCTCATGATAGCAGGGTGCTCTTCCACCTAGAGACTCAAGATATATGCTCCATGATCTATTTAACTTCCAACTGGGTCTTTTCTTTGAAATCAACCAATTAACATATCCTTTAAAATGCTCTTTTATCTAGATTCTTGTACAAATCCTTTGTTTTGGAATATTGAATATTTGTTGCCAAGATGTCACCTACATATTTTCAGGTATAGTAGGAGGCTTAACATTAGGTGTAATATCAATCTTCCCTTTCTCAACAAATTTTTGAAATGTTTGTTGTATGGTAGTTTCAAATCCTTCATAAGATGTTATTGTTGCGCAACATGCTCCTCCATTCGTGATTCATATAGCTTGACTTGAGCACTAACTTGAAAGTTGTATTGATTTTAACTTTTATATCATTTTGTCTCCATTGATGACACCAACATGCAATGAAATATCATGGCAGAGTTGGAATTGAGACCTCAGAAACACCAAAAGAAAAGATATCTTGTATGCTTGAAATCATTTTGGATATTTGTGATTTTCCTCAAGCAAATAACACTTCTTTCAGCAATCTAAAACTTCATAGCCTTTAGGACAACATCCTTTCACCTAGCACGCGTTCATTCTAAGCTAGACACACACTTGACAGTCGACCCTGACACTTGGCATTTGGTAATGATCTGGAAGCTTGATCTATGCGTTGAGCATTGCTTACATTTCCATGATCTTTCCCCTTGGATTTGGTAATGCCTACATTTTTAAATTTAATATCGGCCGCTACAAGTGTTCATGTAGCGCTTTTGATTCAATGGCACGTTAGCTTTCTTATGCCAATAACTCACAGGAATTTCTATGTCATTTATAAATGGAGTGGTAGTTATAATATAAAGTAATTATGATAAATGGAATAAACATAGAGTGGAAATGAGAGTGGAATGGTGAGGTGGATGGGTAGGTAAGGTGAGAGAATGAGTGGGGTGAGGTGAGATAATGAGTGGGATAGGTAGGGGAGAGAATAAGTGGGGTTTTTTAATTTTTAATTTTATTTAAAATATAAAATCAAAACTAACATAATGATTTTATATTAAAAATAAAAATTCTACTAAATGAGATTTGGCATTGGAAATGGGTGTTTCAAAGAAGTGATAGGAGTAGCACAATAAAATAGGCAAGCATATGGAGAAAAATAGAACAATTGCGGTGCTAATTTAGTGAATTTTGTTACCGGGGTCTAGAACTTCCTGTAGCGCCTTTTAAGGCCACAATTTGACACTGCAAATATTGATACTAACAATTACTATGGAACAAGTCCATAGTCCTGGTAGTTTGAAGAATATACTAGCTTGGGAAAATCAGCCCATACCCCAACCAGTCGATGAAGTGGTCAATTTGGAGCCTCTCACATATGACCGAAATATGAAGTCAATCGTAAAAAATAGACAAAGGAAGAGAAAAATCATTATTAATAATTTTATACCATGTACCTCTGAGGAGGTCATTCTTGATGCGAAGAGAGATTAGATGAGTGAGCTGGTCTCAACAAGAATTTCCATCTCGCATGCCTAATTAGAAAAGGCCATCACATAAGAAAATGAGCTAGAAGAATCCAGGAAAGAAGTAGCATCACTCCAACATCAAGTCCAGTATTATCAAGAAGTCATGGGAGCTTCTAACCTTGTTAAAGATCTCCTTGAAGAACATGATAAGAACCTACAAATTCAAGACACTTTTTGTTAGGATCCATCCCTAACCCCTCGTAGTTAGTCATTAGCTGGTTTTCATTGTAATAAGTGGTCAACCCTCATTATTATCGGGACCACAAGTAGTTAGGAGGTTGGTTAGTGGAATGTTATAAGTTAGTTATGGATAACACATGGTATTGGGCCATGGCATTGACCCGTGGTATTTTTGGTTGTGAACTGTATTTAAAGAATGCATCTCTCCATTGTAGGTTTTTTAGGACTATTGTAAGAGAACTCTGCTCATTTGGAGGTTTCCCCCTTGAAGAGGCAAGTGAACTAACTTTTCTGTGTATCAATATTCTATTTTTGCTCTGTATTTTTGCTCCATATTTGATGTTCTTGTTACTGGCACAATATATTTGATTTTTCTATTAATTGTTCTAGGTATATCACAAGTGGCATCAGAGATTTTTCTTGGGCAGGGAGTGTGGGTGATTTTTTTTTAGGGTAGCGACGTATTCTGGCGTCGATAAACCACAAAGATCTATTACTCAACACACAAATCTGTGGTTGGGGAAGGATACATGCATCAAATACAAGTGGTATTTAAGCACACATATGTTGGCCACCCTTGTAACCCCTGTTGGTACCCCTTTGAGTGGTAGCGCATTAGACAACACAGTGCACAGACTTGTCCTAGGCATTGGCTTCCTCTTTTCACCCTAATCACAGTGATACCTATCATTTTAAGCCTTTTTGTGTACCTGATCCCCTTACCCTTGTTTGTTACCAATCCCATTGGCTTCCTCTTTTCTCCTCGATCGTCATAATACCTATCTTTTTAAAGCCTTTTTGTGGATTCAATCTCCTTCTCGACACCCTTATTTGGCACCTAGCCCATCAAACTTCTTACCTCATGTTGATAAATGTGGTAGCACTCTCCCTAAGCCTACACAATTGACCCTTCCATCTGATCTCACATTGGGGATGAATGGGACAATAAGGTCAACCAACTATCTGACGATGTCTCTATGATAAAACAAAACATGGGGGATCTTGACCAACTCAAGCGGTGCTTTCAAGACATGGATGACATAAAGAACCACTTGCAATACATTTCCCAACACCTTGGCTTGCTTGAAAAGGGTAAGCTCCAGAAGTACCACTTTGAAGCCCCTCATTCCTCTCATTATGAAAATAATCATAATTCCCACTCCCCTTGGGATTCTCCAAACTCTTGGAATAAGTTGCCAAAAGTGGAGATGCATAAATTTGATGGATCTAACCCAATTGGGTGGGTCTCCCAAATGGAACACTACTTATCCCTCCATGATATTCAGGATGATGAGACCAAACACCATGTAAGCCTTCTGTACTTAGACCAAAAATGTTGGATATGGTGGCAGTGGCATAAGAAATGTTATCCAGGACATCCCAATTGGAACATGTTCACTAAAGTTGTTTGTGCATGTTTTGATAGGGAATCTCATTATTTGGGACGCCTCACTAAGTTGAAACAAACATGTTCGGTCGTCGATTTTATAACATCATTTGAACATTTGGCTATCATAACTGAGGGTTTATCTGATGAATTCTATCTTGAATGCTTCATTAATGACTTAAAACATGAAATTTTTGCTCATCTTTACATGCATCATCCTATTACTTGGTTGCAGGTGTGCAAATTATACTTGGAAGATGAAACCATTCTTCAAGCACAACCCCTTCGTTCTTTAGTCCCCAACCATCCTTGTCCAGGGGCTACCACTACTCCCACTCAAACCTTGAAGGTTCAAAAGGTGTCTCTAGCAGAAATGGCAGAATGTAGGAAACAAGGGCTTTGTTATTACTGTGATGACAAATATGTGCAAGGACATAAATGTCATGAACACAAGTTATTCCATATTGATGGGTCAGAAGATCGAATGTTAGATGAGGCCCCCGAGCCAGAGGATACTAAGCCCACTCAGCCCCTCTCAGAAGTCGTTGCTCCTCTGGTGGAATCAGAAGATCCTATCATCTCTCTCAATGCCCTTGTTGGTATTTTTTGCTCGTAGACATTAAATATCAAAGGCTACATCAAACAATGACTGATAGTAGTGTTGATTAATAGTGGCATCGCCCATAATTTTATTCATTATCGGGTTGTCGAGGATGTCAATTGTTTTATTCGACCAATTTCAAATTTTCAAATTCTCATAAGTAATGGTGGTACAATGAAATATGGGGGCCGCTGTGAGAATGTCAAACTCGTAATGGGTGATTATACCCTGAAAACTCACATATTTTCCATTTCCATGGGTGGCTGTGATATTTTCTTGGGTGTTCAATGGCTGCGCACTTTGGGACTGATTACCATGGATTATCAAAATTTATATATGAGATTTACTCAAGAGTCCCACACCTACACCCTTCACGACTTGCATGTTGGGTCCCCATAAATTATCATCTCTCACTGAATGGAGAAAATCCTGAAGAAAGGTCATCATGGGGTGATTTCCCAATTTAATTCCATCCAGGTACAAGAGCCATCATCCCGCACAATCCATCCTGACCTGCAACTCGTCATGGACAAGCACCACCGGGTTTTTGAGACATGCATAGAATTACCCCCATCCCGAGGTGAGCATGATCACAACATCTCTCTCCTTCCAGGCAATCAACCCCCTAATGTACGCCCATACAAGTACCCCTTTGCCGAAAAAAATGAAATAGACAAAATAGTGCAGGAATTGTTGGAAGCTGGGGTAATTATTCCAAGTACCAGCCCATACTCCTCCCCTGTTGTAATGGTCCTAAAGAAAGAAGGTTCTTGGCACATGGGTCCATGATGGGTGTTCTATATGCACTAAATCCATCAATTAAATTGTCAATCCGGGGTAAGTAAACTTAGAGTTGTAGCACTATATGTGCCAAGGCAGAAAAACTAGAGGAAGTATGATCTAACAAAAGAGATGGTCTATCTAAGGGTTAATCTACTTAAGCAAATACTATCAATGAGCAAATCCTATTAAGAACTTTGAACTATTTACCCTAAGCAACTTGTAAACAACAGATCGATGGATTCTTCCTAAAGAAGCAAATGAAAACCCTACTTTGGACAAGTTAACCTATTTAATCTAATGACCAACAACAAGTAATCTATTCAATCTATTAAAATAAGCAACAACACCACATTAATCTAATCAATCTATTCAAATCAATGAGCATCAACAAGTAAGCAAATAAACAATCAAGCAACTTAACTTATTAAAACTTCTTCAACAAGTAAGCTAATCAAAACTATTCAACGAGTAAACTTAATCAAAATATTCAACAAGTAAACTATATTCTTAAGATAAAACTCATAATCACTTCTAATCTGCAACGAGAAATCTTAACCTACTTAATTAAAAGCATCATGACAATATTCAAAGATTAATCAACAAATATTCTTAATCTACAATAACAAAAAACTTCAAATATGATGATTATGTCTTCGGCGCCTTATGACATCACAATGGTATCTAACGATTAGTGATAGCTCAAGAGGAATAAATTCAATATTAACTTCTATGGAGAAATGAAAAGTATGAATTAAGCAATCTAACGAGAGCTTAGCCATCATAGAAGAAATATCAACTATCCTAAAAAATCCATGTGATCTCTCAATTCATATATCAATCATCGATGATAAGAAAACATTATACTACTTAATTCAAATGCACTCTTATGCTAACTTAAGCAACTTCACACGATTAGAAACTCGTAATTGAAATCTTAATTCAAACTCAAACTTCTAATTAAATTGCAATTTAAATCTAGAACGAAAATTTCATAAATTAAACTAAGCTAATCCTATTATTAAAAACTCAGATTGCAAATTAAAATGCTTATAAAAACATAATTCAAATTATACTTCTACCTGAGCATACTACAACAAGATTGATAAGAAAAATAGATTCATGAAAGCATGACTAAAACCGAGAATTAAATCAACAAAACTCACAACTATTAATCCATCGAAACTTGTAAAAGAAACTCGGTACTCTGTGTTAAACTAATACTTTGTGCTAACTACTCTGTTTTAACCTACATAAATTCACTTTAACATTTAACACACAACAAGGTTAGTAGCTTGCAAGCCATTCACTAACAATTAAAAGACACAACATATTAACAACTATCTCCTACAAGCAACCTGCAAAAGGAAATTTAAACAATTAAATGATGAACATCAAACACACAGTATTTAAAATGATAAAAACACATATAATAGGAAATGAAGTAAATGATAATTACACAACTGAAATATATAATCTATCTATCCAAGTATTCACGCAGACCACTGGTGGGCCCCCCAGTAGGTCGTGGCTACTCCTCAACAACAAATTGTGAGCTAAATCAACATCGTTTTGGCATTGAATTAAAAAACGCAATCTAGCACAAGTTTGTGGAAATGTCTGAGTTACACATGAAAATATATTCTAACAATTCTTAACACTTTGTCTGACCACTACTGTGGTATTTATAATGATTACAATTCAAGAGGTCGACCACTGGAAGGGTTGACCTCCTCTAAAAATGGTAAATTCCATTAAATGTGTGCTAACAACCTTTAGCTTCTAGAAACTGAACAAGCCACTCAAGGATCAACACAACTACTTAATACACGATGTCAAGAGCTCAATAGTTGGAGGCCACGAGGGTGAACAAAACCCATGTTGCCGATTCGCCCAGCACAGGCCGCCAATATAACAACCGCCAACTCGCCCACGCTCCAAGTGCTGGATGCAGTGCTAGATGAAGTACCAGATCGAGTGCTGGATGGAGTGCCGAATGAGGTATTGGATGGAAAATCACATGGCGAATTCATCATGTGACACACAGATCATGCATTAGATTCTTTTAGACATTAAATCAAATTGAATTTAACTCAAAACCATCGCAAAACATCAATTGCACATACCTGGTATAAAGCTATGACGAACTGATATAAAATCCTTCAAAACTTCTTCAAAATGGTTAAAGACACATATAATACTGGTACAAAAAGGATTCAATCATCATCATAAAACAACCAAATCACGAGCCCAACATTACCCCCACACCTAAGATTTTGCAGGTCCCACTGCAAACAAAAATGAATTGCCCAATATGACTAGACTTGCTGAGCAGGGGATGGATTAGCTTTAGAAGTTTCTTGCCTTGAAGACTTTGTCTTGAACCTCTTGCAATGTTTCAATTGTGCACGGAGGCTACAATTGTCATTGGTCATTTGATCAACCAACTGTTGGAGGGAATTCACCTTTGCTTGTAATATTGCATTGTCATGGTGAAGATGTCTATCCATGATCTTCCTCTCTTCCAACTGTTGCAGCAGTTGAACATTTTCCTGTTGTAATTTTTCAATGGCTGGAGTATGATAAGATATCTTAGAGGAGGGCTTGGATCCCTTGAAGGATGTAGAGAGTCTATCAATTTTGGGATCTGGTGTAGGCATCTATGAGGTAGGAGTAATAGAGGGTTTATGAGGGGGAATGGGTTCATATTTTGCTTCTCTATTAGGCTCCAATTCTTCTGCAGAAACTTCCCTAAGTCTTTTATGGGGGCTTTAGAGATCGGAAGATACTTGGATCAGATCTAGAGTGCCTGGGTGTTTTACATTAGGCTTCCCACTTGTATTCCGGGTGCCTTTTCGAAAAGATCCTCTTTTGAATCGATTGGCTCCTCTCCTATTTGTAGGGACTTGTTGGCAACAAGCCGAAGTGGAAAGAAGGATGATCATGGGGAAAGAAAGTGTGCATAAACAGAAGTAACAGCTGGAGGAAAACACAACACGCGCACATGCAAGAAGGCGTGCAGAAGGAAAGCGACAACTGGAAGGAAGAACAACACGCGCACATGAGAGGAAGACATAACATCGGTAGGGTTAGGGTTTTGGTAATGTATTGTAATGGCTGAAGAGCCAAAGATGTATAAATATCGATACTGAGGTATTATAGAGGGTTTCAATACGTAGGTATCATAAGTTGGCTTTTTGCATTGTTCAGGTTATTGTTACATCATAGATATGCATGAGTTGATGCGAATTGCAATGTTGTTATGTACTATTTTGTAAGTTGTTGAGCTAGAGGAGAGGAGAGAAGGAATATTTGAGGATTAGATCATAGGCTGAGGAGCCTGGTGTGATCTAGTTTTCCTCATATAGATCTTACCCATCTGAGGAGAATTGTAAGCGCGCGATGCGGAATATGCAGAACCGCCATAATAAAAGAGCCAATAGCCAAATATTTGTGAACGTAGCCCGGGAGGAGGTGAACCACAATAACATCTGTGTAATGGGATGAATGCATGCACACATTTACCATCTTTTCAGTAGTTATTTGTTATGTTTAATGAATGAATGAGTTGTTACATTGCTTGTTTAAATACTGTTGCGATATTGAGGGAATAAGTCGTGAATAACAGTAGGTTGCAATCACAAGTTATAATAAATGGTCCAAAATACAAATCCTATATCTTGCACTCAATGCTAGGCTGTAAACACATGAGTCTTACAACCACCCATTTAAAATTATCTCGGGTGAGACTGCGCAACGCATTCTGTGTGCTATGTTGCCTTTTGGTTTACCAGGAGGGCTGATAGTTTTAGTGGCTTTTGTTGGAAACCTGAAGGACATGAACCCTGGGTCAATAACTCAAATGATATAGTAGAACCAGTAATTAGTAACCAACAAATGGTTCAGTTGTCGTTGGAAGGAACATAGGAGGATTGAGTAGATGAGATAGGAGGAGCGGGAAACGAGCAAAGAAAAGAAGAGAGCAATGATCCATTAGAAGGGGATGTTGAGACCATGGAAACCCACAAAAGCAGAAATCAAAACTTGGTTGAGAACCAAAGAGCTAGAGTTTGCACAGAAAGACAATAGAAACCCTAGAATCACACCTCGCAAATATCTGGACAAATACGTGTTTACTGATTTACATGAAGACTTTTTCTGTGATTTTCTGCATCTACTGTAGGAGTGGATACTAAGGTTGAAGGATAACCATGCGACGAACCAGATTCGAAAGCTATATTGGAGCCCAGAACAGATTGGGCAGTTATAGCAAGTGAACAACAAATTCACCCGCGCAATGGACTTTTGGCTTGACAACATTGTGGCAGGCTTCATAACAGAGTTTTTCGTGGACACAATGAAGTCATACAGCACAACGAAGCAAGAATTTATACGCAGACCTTGAGGAAGGTACATTCAATCACTGTATACTTCTATTAAGATACTGTTATATAACAAAGGGGTAATGACAATGGAATCAAACAACTAAACTTCCCTGCGTGCATGGGGGAAGGGGGGAAACACTGAGAGAGTGAGGATAAATAGAAGGAGAAAAGGATAAAGGCAAGAAGGAGGAGGAACCCTTGGACCCGATCACGATGGACGATGACCAGATCAAGTGGATCTTGGCGTTAACGAGAAAGACGCGTAGCGGAGCACCCTACCAATACAAGGTGAATACCAAGAAGAGAGATATAACTGCGAGGGAAGGCTTGGCGAGTGATGAGGAAGAGGTAGAGGATCTCCGGGCTGTGGAGAAGATTGAAGATATCCTGCGCACACCATATGAGAGGAAAATGAGAGGTCCAAGAATGGGAGGATAAGACAACCATCCTATCCATATTAATGTCAGCGTGGAACCCATAAACCCATGTGAAACTAATACACCAAAGATAACACCACCATTTAGATAACCGCAGTTCGGAGGAAGTCCGACAGCAGGAAGTACATGTACACAAGGAACAACAATTGGAGGAGCTAGTTCAGGTAGCACTAGTCAAGTATCTACATTGCGTAGAGGAGGTAGTAGTTCAGTTTTTAGAATGGCAGGACACGATCCTACCATCAAGTTACTAGAATTTCAGGGAGAAGCAACAGAAGACCCTAAGAAGCACTTGTTCATTTGTGCAAAGATTTGGGAAGCAAAATAGATCATCGATGAAGATACCAAACTCGTGCAGCTAGCTATGACGCTAAGAGACCGCACACTAGACTGATACATGAGTCTAGACACAAACAGTGCTCTTGGGACAACCAAGACACTGGAAGACATTAAGAAGCTATTGATTAATGAGTTCCATAAGCCGAGTTCAGAGGATCAGTACATGAACGAGATGATCGAAATAAGACAGAAACTAGGAGAGTTTGTATGGGAGATTAACTAGAGATTCAAGTGACTGAAGGGAAAGTTAAAATACCTCATGACAGATATGCAACATCGACACCTGTTTGTTAATTCACTACTCCCACACTTAAAATACCTTTTACGACAACAAAAATTTCAAACGCAGGCAGAGGCTCTACAGGCAGCTTTGCAACTGGAAGAAACCAGTACCAACAAGCAGACCCAACTATCAAAGAACTGAAGGAGGATTTGAAGAATCTCACGTTCCCCCTGAAATAGAATAAGAACAAGGACAAACGTGAAGTCGTTTGGTGTACCCGTGAAGGATGAAAGGACACCACAAGAACGCATGTCCAATGCTCACACAATATATGGCAGCAGGAATGTCGAATCCATTACCAACGGGAAGATTGTGGTGCGAAATATGTAAGAAACTGGGTCACGACCCTTATCACTGCACGATGGTGCAAAAATACCAGACAGTTCCAAAGAGTTCATATTACAACTTTTGCATGTCAGTGGGCCACGACGATAAAGATTGCAGGACTATGGAGCTGATGCGAGAAAGGACATTAGATGCATATAGGGTACATGCCGAAATGATGACTAGGCAAGCAACGCCACAGTTCAATCAATCCCCAGCTCCATACAACACTGCGCAACAATAGTATAATACTGTGCAACAACCATACAATAATGCACAACCTCAGTACAACCCGACACAACCTTAGTACCATATCGCGCAGTATAATCAGGCACCTCAGTATAACGCACCGAGAGTTGATCGAGCAGGCTATAGAGGAGGAGGACGAGACAAAGGAGGTTTCGTACAAGGTAGAGGACTAGTCACATGTCACAATTGTTAGCAACCAGGACATTATGCAAGGGAATGCCCGCTTCCACCAACAACTTGTATGTATTGTCGCGCATCAAACCACGATACAGAGGAATGTCTGACACTACTAGTGAATATTTAGGAAAAGAGGAACCAGAACAATCAGAATGTTCAGTGGATTTCAACCAAAGCAAGGGATGAAGGACGAAATATCAACGTAGTTACCCGCGAAGGAGCTAAAATAGGCACTGACACAGTTCGACAGGAACCAACACAGAACCAATGGGTAAAGAAGAGCACTGAACCAAGAAAGGAGTTTGATGCACAAAAGGAAAAAAAGACCTTTAAGGAGGCTAGACAAGAATTTCAGAAGGAGGACACAACGTCGACTTCAACTGCACAGCCAGACAAGGAAGCACCAGAATATGAGATGCCTCCATCATTGGATCATACCAACGAAATGCAACCCACGAGACAAGTAAGTACAATCAAAGGCTTTTTGAAATCATGTGTAAAAGTATTAAGTGATCCATCATCTGTGAAAATATTGCAAAACATCCTAGAAAAGTGTAACAGCGAGACGAAAGGAAAGATAGAACCTAAAACAATTAATCACCTACACACAAAAATAAGAACAAGTAGGGAATTTAGACTGAATGCTAACATTGAGGATTTCAATATGGGAGACATTATACTAGATCTAGGATCCGAAGTGAATGTATTACCAAAGAAGACATGGAAATGCATGGGAGAGCCCACATTAGGATACTCACCTGTTCAATTGAAACTAACAAACCAGCACAAAGTCCTACCAATAGGTAGACTGAAAGGAGTGACAGTAGATCTTGATGGAGTGCGCACTAAAACATATTTCAAAGTCATTGAAATAGTGGACGACACAACACCTTACCCGACATTGCTTGGTCTGGATTGGGCGTTTGACAACCAAACCATAATCAATTTGAAGACTAGGAAAATCACATTTGAGTCCGGAGAATATAGGGTCATCGTGCCATTAGACCCATCATAAGGGGAGAGGTTTGTAGAATCTACTTGCCTAGACTTAGAGGAAATCGACCAGTTGTACAAAACAACTACATGCGATGAGGGTTACGTAAACCCAACTGCAGACGGGGTACTCAGTTGGTGGAGCATTACTTCATGCGCAACAGACTCAGACACCAATTTAGAAAACTGGTAGCAGAGGCTACACAAAGTATCCAAGCAAAGATGTGCAAGAATAGACCATGCAGTAAGATGGATAGGCAAAAAAATCAGAGAACCACCCAACTTCCATGGAATAAATTATTTGGAAACATTCTTGACACAGTACGAAGATGTAGTGTTAGAGAACCAGATACTGTTAGCACTTGACTTAGCACTAAAGGCCACACCAACAAGATGGTGGAGCACACACAAAGAGACAATCATAGATTGGTACCAATGTAAGCGGTTACTGCGCATAAGGTTCGACGTAGAACAAAAAAACAACAAACAACATAAATATGAAGGACACAGAGCACCAACGGAACACTTGGAGGCATGTAGAATGCTGTGGAAAATGACACCACTAGAGGAATGGCCTTGTAATGTCCCCAAGGCCGAGCCCCATTGTAAATCTGGTTTAAGAAATGAATTGCAAATATGTTTTATAGGCTGGTGAGCCGAGTTTATATAAGATAGTGGGCTTATGTGATTGTTAGGCCAGAGAGCCTAAGTGTTGAAGGCCAAGAACCTGATTTTGTACCTGTATTTATGCAGAATAGTAATAAAATATAAACACCGCCGCGTGCAGACCGACCACAATGAATGAGTGATGGGGGACTAAGCTTCCACAGAGTGGGCAAGGGATTAGGGGCTGGAAGGTGGGAAGAGGGGCTAAGTGTTGAGCTTAGGGGGCTAAGCCTAGGGGCTTAAGTCCTTGGGAATAATATTTTAATATTATTCCAAAAGACCATGTGAATTATATGTTTTTATCCTAAGTTCTTTTGGAATGACATGTGACTTCCAAATGGTGGGAGGAACGCACGCTGATGGAAGGCGTGCAGTTTCATGGGTGATAAGTGTCAACCCAATCCCATGCAAATAAAACAACTGAGATGAGCCATGGTGGGGGTTCCTCCACCATTGGACCCTTGATAGCCTGAGCGTGAACCCATTTGACCTCTGCAAGAGACCTCGTGCAATTATGAAAACGTGGGGAAAAGTCTGTGTTAATTTTGGGGGATAGTCTGTGTTGATTTCTGGAAAGCCGAGACATCTTTTGTCTGAACAGATTGAGCTTGTGTGTGGAATCTCTGTCCCAAAGCCATAACCGTGAGACCATCCTGTAATTGTTGAGCCTGTTGGAAAGCCCGTGTTTGTTTTCCTAGTTGGCTGTTGTGGCCACGCAGTGCTGGACTGCGTGTGGCTTGTTGGCCAGTTTGTACAACACTCTCTCCAGGTGAGAGAGGTGATTGAAGTTGGAAGAACATGTTGCTTGGCCTGTGAGCGATTCTCTCCAGGTGAGAGAGTGTACAGAGGAAGGAGAGAACTCCTGGAAGGAACCTTGTAGCTGCCACAGAGCTCGGAGACTTCCAGTCTGGTCTGTTGCTGAAACCCAAGGCAACGGAGGTTAGCAGCCGAAGGACTGTCTAGGTGACAGAGAAGGTGTATACTCCTGGGGTGGAACAGGCATGTGGGGAAGGAGAGTCTATGGGCGGTGAGTATGAGTGGTTCCTGGGAGAGAATTCCTTCCTTGTGACTGTGTGTTTTCCCTGTAACCTCAGCCTAGCCTAGGATTCCTTGCCTTGGGGTGGAGCTTAGTCCCAGCTCGGGGGTGACCTATTGATGAGCTTGATGAGTGGCGCAGTCTAAGGCTAGGAGGTTCGTGGAAGGCCTACACCTGGTTGGTGGAATAACCACCGTTTAAAAAAATAAGTACTAGATGATGTTTCAATTATGTTACTGCATGTTTGTGTATTTATAATTATCATGTACTCTGCTGTGCATATGAATTAATGTTAAAGCCATTGTTTATTTATAATAACAGTAATTCTTATGCTCACTCTGAGTTTAAATGTGTTTAACCTGTTTTAAATGCATGTCACACACACACACACACACACACACACACACACACACACACATATAAAAGTAAGCATGAGATTGTTATTCCGCGAAGTAGCGCCTGACCGACCCAGAATGGGGGGCGTTATAGTTTGGTATTAGAGCATTACATCTTCAGAAAGAAAGATGTGTTACATTTTGGTATCAGAGCCAAGGTTTCGATGCTGAGCCTAGATGGGCCAGTTGAGTGGTCTTTGGACCGAGGGTTTGAGGAGAAATTGTGTCTGGAGGACCAATTTCAGACCTTTGAATGCTCCTGAGTGTCAAGGAGTTACTTGACCGTGTTACCAAACTCAGGAGGTGTAGCAGTGTTATGAAACTGCAGTTGATGTGGTATCTGGCCATAGGGAGAGAGGACTCCACACCAGAAGTGTTGGAGCCGTAGGATCTATTCGGGGGAAAGGAGAACCCTCATGACCGTCAGATCTGGAAAACGTGTGCAGGGTTTAAAAACCCTTTGGAGTTGCACAAGAACGTGGAAATCCCGATACGTAAAAACCCAAATTCGTCAGGACCGTCCATCAGGGGGAACACGTGGCTGCCGGACGACGTTTCGGCACCAGGGAAACCAAAAAGGAAGAACCTTGTTTTCGCAAGTCGCGAAATAACGAAACCCAAAATTTCGAAACGATCTACACCGTAGGTCGTAAGATAGGAACTTGATCGTTGGATCAAGTGGAGGGGTAGACAATAATTTTGGGATTTCAACAAATGAAAGTTCGAGAGGTGTGGATGCACAAACTCCCGATCCTTGAAACCCCGAAATGCCGAAAGGATCTGCGCCGTAGATTTGAGAGAAGTCTAACCATTGGATTGCCTTGGAATGGATATGGACACATGGGTGTGCACCACGTATCACTGAGTCGAGAAGACATGCGAGAATGGTGGGATCCGATGATGTCACTAAGGGTGACATGGAACCTCCTGAACGTGCCACACGCCACCGTGGTTAAGGGCTATAGTTGTACTGTGGGCCCAGAGAGTAAAGTAAATCAGAATGTCAAAATTCGGGAGTTGGAGTGACAAGGGGTTGAGAGTCTTATGGATCGAGACCCTGAAGCCAGAAGTCTCAAAAGCGAGTGTGAGAGCCTCGTGGACCAAAACCCCGAAACCTAAAGTCCCGAAGTCCCAAAATTTGCAGAGGCGTCAGAGCTCAGAAAACTTTGTGAAGTCAAAACGTTTTCTCACTCACGTTGGTTTATGAATATTGTGATCTTGTTAAGGGTTTAAGGCCTAACAAACTTCGGTTGACTGCACGTTTTGTGTGTAGAGTTCAACGAGTGTCAGGACAACCGAAAACCGTTGTCGATTATGGAATTGGAAGAGGTATAGATTGCCTCTGAAACAGAGGACGAAAGGGTAGGAAGGAATGTCAACCTGGGAATCGAAGGATCAAACTCTAATGGGCATGGAAAAGAGATGGATAAGGAAGGACATATGATGAAAATCTTTGAAATATTACAGAAATATGCCTAGGCTCGCCGAGCTGATAGACAAAAGTTCATGAGGGTCATGGATCAGCAGGGAGAATTCAACTTAAAAGTGTTGAAGAACCTGGAAAGAATAGAAAGGAAGTTGGAGAAGAAGAGTGGCTCAAGCAAGACAGAGAGTCGCAGGACCCTTGAGAGAAGAAGAAGATCGAGGAGTGGTAGCAGACATTATCGTTGCTCTCCAAAGAATTCCAGCATGGAAGCGCATAGTAGTTCCAACCCGTCCCCTACCAGAAAAGATCGAAGATCTAGAGTGGATGAATTGAAAGGAGATATGAACAAGATCAAGCCTCCAATGTTTGATGGCGAACACAAGAAGGAGGAAGATGCTAAAACATGGTTGCTTGGCATGAAGAAATATTTCCAACTGCAGAATTATTCCACTGATACAGAAGGAAGGATTGCGATGTATCAGGTAAAAGGAAAAGCATCCATGTGGTGGGATCAGTTTGTGCAAGTGCATCACATAAGAAAGGAAGATATCACTTGGAAGGAGTTAAAGAGGTATTTCGAGAAGAAGTACCTGACCAAAAGGTACTATGACAGAAAGATGAAGGAGTTCTTCAAACTCAAGCTAGGCAACATGACCATCGATGAATATGAACAAAGGTTTTTGGAACTACTGAAGTATGTTCTGTTCATCAAAGATGAGGCTGTCAAGATTCAGAGATATCTGAGTGGACTTCCACCTTCCATTAGTGACAAATTCTAGTATGATGATCCCAATACTATGGAAGAAACAATAAGAAGGGAAAAATGATTGTATGAACAACAAAGAGAAAGGCCTACTTTTCGGGAAGCTTGGGGTGATCAGAAGAAGTTCAAGAAAGATCAGAGGCTGAAGGGAAACAAGCCTCCCTTTTTCAGAAACAGTCCTCAGGGACAACCATCTTTCAGAGAGCCCAGGAAGGCTGAAGTGGGTGAGCAAATGCCCAGACCACCACCTATGGAGTGTTGGGGCTGTAAAGAGAACCATAGGTACTGAGACTACCCCCACAGAAAAGATAAAGCGAGAACCGTCCACAATGTTTAGCAAGTTGAAACAGTGGAAGATATGGGCAGCAAGATGCCAAGGATCTACGCAACCCTAGATAATAAGCAAGCAGAATTTCAATTGCACATGATTGAAGTGGAAGGTATGATCAACAACTGACCATTTATTATTTTAATTGATTCCAGGGCTAGCCATAGTTATGTAGATCCTAGGGTGGTGGAAAGTTTGCATTTATCAAGAAGCAAACATGAAAGGTCCTGGTTAGTGTAGTTGGCTACAGGAACCAAGAAGAAGGTCATTGAATTGGTTAAATCCTGTTTGATAGACATGAATGGATTGAGCACGAATGCTGAATTGAATGTTCTGCCTTTAGGCTCTTATGACCGCTTAACTGGGATGGACTGGTTGGACCAACACCATGCCGTCCTGGACTGTCATAACAAGAGGTTTACATGCCTGGATGAGGAGGGAAATCGAAAAACAGTCCAAGGAATTCCCAGAGCTGTGGCTGTTAGAGAAATCTCAGCCATGCAGCTGAAGAAGTGTTACAGGAGAGGTTGTCAATTATTTGCAGCCCATGTGGAGGAAGCATCCAGAGATGAAGTCTCAAGAATTGGAGACCATGAGGTGCTCACAGAGTTCAAGGACGTATTTCAGGAGGTACCTGGACTACCTCCAAAGAGAGACATCGATTTTTCTATAAATTTGATGCCTGGAGCAGCTCCGGTGTCGAAAGCTCCTTATAGAATGAGTACGCCAGAGCTGAAAGAGTTGTAATTGCAGCTCGAAGAGATTCTGAAGAAGGGGTACATTCGCCCCAACGTGTCACCTTGGGGTGCCCCAGTCCTGTTCATGAAGAAGGAGGATGGGATGTTGAGGCTGTGCTTTGATTTCTGGCAGTTGAACAAGGTAACTGTCAAGAACAAGTATCCTCTGCCGAGGATCGGTGATCTTTTCGATCAACTGAAGGGTGAGAAAATATTTTCGAAGATAGATCCCAGATCAGGATATCACCAGGTAAGAATAAAGGATGAGAATATCGGCAAGACCGCCTTTAGAACAAGGTATGGTCATTACGAGTTCACAGTGGTGCCGTTTGGACTGTCCAACACACCTGATGTTTTTATGTGCTTGATGAATGATGTATTCAGGGACTATTTAGACAAGTTTGTCATAGTCTTCTTGGATGATATCTTGGTGTATTCCAAGTCAGAGGAAGAGCATGAACAACACCTGAGGAGGGTGCTGTAAGTGTTGAGAGAACACTAGCTGTATGCCAAGTTGAAAAAATGCTCATTTTATCAAAGGCAAATCCATTACTTGGGGCATATTATTTTAGAAGAAGGGATTGATGTGGATCCTGAGAAGGTTGAGGCCATTCAAGAATGGTCAATGCCAAGGAATGTGGTAGAAGTTAGATCCTTTATGGGTCTGGCAGGTTACTACAGAAGGTTTATAACAGGATTCTCAAAGATAGCTCACCCTATCACTTTTTTGCAAAGGAAGGAGAAGAAGTTTTAGTGGACTGAAGAGTGTGAGAGCAGTTTCCAGCGATTGAAGCAGCTGTTAACCAACGCTCCAATCCTGAGAATTGTAGATCCAAATATGGATTTCGTGGTGTGCACAGATGCGTGTAAGGAAGGGTTGGGAGGAGTTCTGAGCCAAGATGGACTTGTAATCTGTTATGAGTCCAGGAAATTGAAAGAGCATGAAAAGAATTATGCCACTCACGATTTGGAGCTGGAAGCAATCGTCCATGCTCTAAGGGAATTCAGACATCACGTCATGGGAAGAAGATTTGAATTGAGAATAGACCACCACGGTCTAAAATATTTGTTTGAGCAACCAACCTTAAATGCTAGACAAAGTAGGTGGTTGGAGTTTCTGTGTGAATACGACTTTGATATCAAGCATATAAAAGGGAAGGAAAACAAGGTGGCTGATGCACTCAGCAGAAAGGTGCATGAATTGCATGCTACAACCATTAGCATTTACATGATGGATATTAAGGATAAAATTTTGGAAGCTGCAAGCGCTGATTTGCAGTACAGAGATTTGGTAGCAAAGCTACAACAGAGTGAAAGGCCATAGAAAAGGGAAAGTTACACCTTTGAAGCTGATGGATTACTTTTGTATAAAGACAGAGTGTATATACCCAATGTCTAGGAATTGAAACTTGCGATTCTAAAAGAAATGCATAATGTGACATATGTTGGACACCCTGGATATCAGAAGACTGTGGCAACAGTCAAGAGCCATTATTTTTGGCCGGGTAGGAAGAGAGAGATTGCTGAATACATCGCCAGATGTATGGAGTACCAGAAAGTTAAGGTTGAGCATAGGCATCCATCAGGGTTGCTGCAGCCTTTACCCATTCCTGAGTGGAAGTGGGAAGTGGTGACGATGGATTTTATTACAAGATTGAACAGATTAATAGAGGACATGCTGAGAATGTATGTGATGGGTAAACCATCAAGATGGGAAGACTACCTGCATTTGGTAGAATTCGCCTACAATAATGGGTATCATGCATCATTGGAGATGAGCCCATTTGAAGCACTTTATGGAAGAAAGTGCAACACTCTAGTGAGCTGGGATAATCTGGCTGACAGAGCAGTAGTTGGGCCAGAGTTGCTCAAAGAGATGGAAGACCAAATGATAAGAATTAAACAGAATTTGAAAGTTGCCCAGGACAGGGAAAAAAGTTATGCTGATAAGAACATAACCCATAGAGAATTCAAAGTGGGTGATCATGTTTTCCTGAAAGTGAAAACTAACAGGAGTTCCCTGAAGCTTGGAAGTTGCGCCAAGTTGGCAGCAAGATACTGTGGGCCTTTTGAAATCCTGGAAAGGATTGGGCCAGTTGCATACATGCTTGCATTACCTGCATCTATGACTGTACATAATGTGTTTCATGTTTCACTGCTTAAGAAATATATACCTGATGCTAATCATGTTATCGATTGGAATGTGATTCAGGTGGAACCAGAAGGTGCCGTGCAAGTGCATCCTATGCGCATATTGGACAGGAAACGAAAACAACTCCGGAATCGAGCCATAGAGCTTGTAAAGGTCCAGTGGATCTGGTGCGGTCCTGAGGACGCGACATGGGAGCATGAAGATGTTATGCGGGCAGAGTACCTGCATCTTTTTGAAAATTTTGAAAATCTTGTAGATGCAGTGTAAAGTTGCATTGACGACAGTGCAACAATAAGGGGAGGGGGATAGTAATGTCCCCAAGGCCGAGCCCCATTGTAAATCTTGTTTATGAAATGAATTGTAAATATGTTTTATAGGTTGGTGAGCCGAGTTTATATAAGCTAGTGGGCTTATGTGATTGTTAGGCCAGAGAGCCTAAGTGTTGAAGGCTAAGAGCATGATTTTGTACCTGTATTTATGCAGAACAGTAATAAAATATAAACACAGTAGCGTGCAGATCGACCACGATGAATGAGTGATGGGGGACTAAGCTTCCACAGAGTGGGCAAGGGATTAGGGGCTGGAAGGTGGGAAGAGGGGCTAAGTGTTGAGCCTAGGGGCTTAAGTCCCCGGGAATAATATTTTAATATTATTCCAAAAGACCATGTGAATTATATGTTTTTATCCTAAGTTATTTTGGAATGACATGTGACTTCCAAATGGTGGGAGGAATGCACGCTGATGGAAGGCATGCAGTTTCATGGGTGACAAGTGTCAACCCAAGCCCATGCAAATAAAATGGTTGAGATGAGCTGTGGTGGGGGTTCCTCCACCATTGGACCCTCGACAGCCTAAGCGTGAACCCGTTCGACCTCTGCAAGAGACCTCGTGCAATTCTGAAAACGTGGGGAAAAGTTTGTGTTGATTTCGAGGAATAGTCTATGTTGATTTCTGGAAAGCCGAGACATCCTCTGTCTGAACAGATTGAGCCTATGTGTGGAATCTCTGTCCCAAAGCCATAACCGTGAGACCATCCTATAAATGTTGAGCATGTTGGAAAGCCCGTGTTTGTTTTCCCCGTTGGCTGTTGTGGCCACACAGTGTTGGACTACGTGTGGGTTGTTGGCCAGTTTGTACAACACTCTCTCCAAGTGAGAGAGGTGATTGAAGTTGGAAGAACAGGTTTCTTGGCCTGTGAGCGATTCTCTCCAGGTGAGAGAGTGCACAGAGGAAGGAGAGAACTCCTGGAAGTAACCCTGTAGCTGCCACAGAGCTCGGAGACTTCTGGTCCAGTCTGTTGCTGAAACCCAATGAAAGGGAGGTTAGCAACCGAAGGACTATCTAGGTGACATAGAAGGTGTATACTCCTGGGGTGGAACATGCATGTGGGGAAGGAGAGTCTGTGGGCGGTGAGTATGAGTGGTTCCTGGGAGAGAATTCCTTCCTTGTGACTGTGTGTTTTCCCTGTAACCTCAGCCTAGCCTAGGATTCCTTGCCTTGGGGTGGAGCTTAGTCCTAGCTCGGGGGTGACCTACTGCTGAGCTTGATGAGTAACGCGGTCTAAGGCTGGGAGGTTCGTGGAAGGCCTGCATCTAGTTGGTGGAATAACCATCGTTTTCAAAGATAAGTACCAGATGATGTTTCAATTATGTTACTGCATGTCTGTGTATTTATAATTATCATGTACTCTGCTGTGCATATGAATTAATGTTAAAGCCAATGTTTATTTATAATAACAATAATTCTTATGCTCACTCCGAGTTTAAATGTGTTTAACCTGTTTTAAATGCATGTCATATATATAATTAATTATGAGATTGTTATTCTGCGAAGTAGCTCCTAACCGACCCAGAATGGGGGGCATTACAGTTTGGTATCAGAGCATTACAACTTCAGAAAGAAAGATGTGTTACAGGCCTCATCACTTCATACATACTCTCGAAGGCATACCAATGAATTGGTGTACAAACCAGGAATTGCGCAAAGGAACTACGACATGAATGACATTGCGACAAAAGTTCACAGTCACTTTCTCATTCGAGCATGAGAACCCCAACATAGATGCAGCCGTTAAATGGATCAAAGGAGTAATATTCCTCAAAGAACCAGAAATAGAATTTATCACAGAAGAGCAACAACGAAATACTTAGACAGTCAATGAACTGCTGTCATGTTACCTTGTATAGGAGGAAGCACCAAACGAAGACAATCTGCGCGATATTCAGATCGAAGAAGTAGAAGACGAAAGAGATGTGGAGGTCCCAACCATCAAATCAGAAGTCATTTCCGTGCCAATCAAGGTAAAGAAAGTTAACATCGGGACAATTGAGCAGCCCAAAATGGCCAACATTGGAGATTACTGGGATGAGCAAACAGTAGAAAGTATCGTAGAGTTACGTGAATACAGTGACCTCTTTCCCACAACATTCATAGACATGAAGGGTATAGCCGGAGAACTGGGAGAAATGAAGATACCACTTAGACCTGAAGCGAGACCTATTAGACAACGACCCTACAGACTGAACCCCATATATAAACAAAAAGTTGAAGATGAGATTGATAAGATGCTCGAAGCCGACATCATATAACCAGTTGAGGAGTCAGAATGGATAAGTTCTATGGTCGTACAAGACAAGAAATAAGGAAGAGGGATCGAGATATCCATCGACTCTAGGACGTTGAACGATGCATGCCTACACGACCCGGTCCCTACACCGTTCACAGATGAAGTGTTAGAGAACGTGGAAGGACATGAAGCTTACTTATTCACTGATGGATTCTCGGGCTACCATCAGATTAAGATAGCACATGAGGACATACACAAGACCACGTTTGCGACAGAATGGGGATCTTATCAGTACACAGTCATGCCGTTTGGACTGAAGAATGCACCAACAATAATCTCCAGAGTATTCATTGTTGCGTTTAAGGAATTCATCCATCAATTTCTTGAAGTATACCTGGATGATTGGACAGTCTACAGCCTGTTGAAAAATCATGTGGAAGTTTTACGACTGATGTTAGAAAGATGCAGATAGTGCCAAATATCACTGAATATCAAGAAATGCATATTTGGAACACCGTTTGGGATACTATTGGGCCACATAGTATGAAAACAAGGTTTATTAGTAAATCCGGCAAAGATCGCAGTCATTGTTAACTTTCCAGCACCAAAAACAGTCCGTCAACTAAGAGAAACGTTAGGACACACAGGATATTACAGGAAATTCATCAGAGGATATGCACATATCACAACACCAATGGAAAAGATGTTAAGGAAGGATACAAAGTTTCGGTGGAATGACGAGTGTCAACACAGTCTGGATACCTTCAAGGAAGAAATGGTTACCGCACTGATATTAGTATTTATAGACTGGGAAAAGACATTCCATGTGCATGTAGATGCATTCGCGATAGCACTCGGAGCTATCTTGGCGCAATGAGGAACATGAGACTTGGATCACCCAATAGCGTTCACAAGCAGAAAGTTATCAGACTCATAACATAACTATAACACGACAGAAAGAGAAGGCCTAGCCATGGTCTATGCATTACATAGATTCAGACATTACTTATTGGGAAAGCACTTTAAAATGTTCACAGATCACTCAGCCCTGAAATACATCATCAAGAATCTAGTGTTGGGGGGGAGAATCTGTCGATGGTTACTACTATTCCAAGAATTCGACTTTGAAGTAATAGTTAAACTAGGGAAATTGAATGCAGGACCTGACCACCTGTTGAGGGTCACAAATGGAGAAGAACCTACGAATTTAGAAGACAACTTTCCAGATGCATAGTTATTCTCAGTACAGATTGCTGATGAATACTTCGCAGATATCATTCAGTACTTTAGTACAGGTACTGCGCCGCAAGAATATACCACCGTGCAAAAGAAGAACTTAGTAGTCCACGCTATCGACTATCAACTGATTGCCAGACAATTATATAAAATGGGCACATATAGCATCTTGCGAAGATACACGTTAGAGAATGAAAGACCAAGAGTCTTAGTAGAAACCCACGAGGGAATAACATGAAGGAATTATGCGGGTAAAGCTACCGCGCATAAGGTATTGCGTGCAAGACTATGGTGGCCAACGATTCACAAAGACTCGAAGGAGTACTATCAAATATGTGATGTTTGTTAAAGGGTAGGCAAACCCAACAGAAGGGACGATATGCCATTACGAACATAAGGCATTTGACAAGTGGGCAATAGAATTTGTGGGACCAATCAACCCACCGACAAAAAGAACATGGGCTAGGTACATTATCACTACGACGAAATATTTAACAAGATTGGCGAAAGTTGCACCAGTAAAATATCGTAGCACAGAAACAACAACATACTTTTTGTTTGAACAAGTAATCACTCGATTTAGGTGCCCAAGAGTTTTGATGAGTGACCAAGGCACGCACTTCATAAACAACACCATCTGCACGATGACTGAAGAGTTTGAAGTCCATCATTAGAAGAGCACACCATATCATCCACATGCAAATGGAACAATGGAAGCCTTCAACAAGATTCTGGAGAACGCACTAACAAAGATTTGTAACGTCAACAGAGACAACTGGGACCTTAAAATACCAGAAGTATTATGGGCATAGAGGATTAAATGCAAAAAATTGACATGGGACACGCCATTTAAACCAATGTATGGCCAAGAAACAGTAGTGCCATTAGAAGTTTTAGTACCCAGCTTGCGCGTAGCATCTATCACACACATGACAGAATGAGGTGCAGTACATGAGAGATTGAATCAATTATTGACCATGGAGGAAGACCGAATCTTGGCAGGATTCCATCAACAAGTGCAGAAAGCAAGAGACAAATCTTGGCATGATAGACACATCAAGAATAAAATGTTCAAGGAAGGAGATATAGTATTGATGTATGACAACAAATCATTACAACACCTAGGAAATATTAGAATGCATTGGTTAGGACCATACAAAGTAATATCTATCACAGACGGAGGCACTGTATAGTTAAGAGATTTAGCAGGCGTAGAACCCAGAGGAATGATCAGTGAGAGCCGATTGAAGTTGTACAAGGATAGTCGACCACCCACCGCGCAGTAAAAAAAAAAAAAATCATCAAAAAGGAAACAAAACTAAAAAGTCTGCAATACGCCAGAAGTAGAAAGGCCACATGAATTTAGAAACACGAATGCGGCAAGGACAAGAACAATGGTTACATACAAAGGGAAACAATCGGGAAAAAGAAAGGCGACAAAAACAACATGACTGGATGAAACTAGGCGAAATTAAAGAGAGGAAAGGACCGATGGGACGACACATTAATCGCACCAACAAAAAACGAGACTACAAGAGTAATGGTAAGTATGAAATCACCAAAGATGCATTGAATCCGCAATTAAGGTGCATTTAACCCATAACCAAGAAAGCATACTCGACAAGCGTCATGGGAAATCCATACAAAACATGAACGCGAGAGCCCATAGTCTATTCACAAAGACAGAGCAAACATAGAGCGACAGAGGTGAAAGAAAACAGAGAGAGTTCATAGAGACCATAGAGACCGTTTGAGTCTAGCATCCATTTGATACTCACCATGATGACATCGCCCAAGCAAGCCAAAGGGAGCCAGACTGCCCGAAAAACTAGAGTTCAAACTAGGTCACGAGGACAGGCCGAAGAAGGTGAACAATAACTGCTAGAGGTCGTCAATGTTGATGAAATCCCATCCCAAGAGAGGATACCAGTACAACCCACACCGATATTGGAAGAAATTCAGCAGCCAACAGCGGAGGCTACCAATGTAGATATGGCCGCAGTGGCGCAGGAACCGCAGAACCAGGAAGTAGAAACCCAGAAGGAGGTGCAACCAAAGAGTACAGAGCAGCTCCAAATGCTAATGGAACGACGCCGAATCTGACAACAACAGTGGAGCCAAATGAGTCTCAAATGACCATATCAGAACACTCAGTAGGGGAGATCACAAACAATGTGTCAGCTTGGTCGGAATGGCATACAGAGGAACAACCAAAAGCCACTGGAACTTCGAGCCAGCCACCGCAACAGAAGGACAAGATACAGATACCAAGTTCACCCCGCAAGAAACCTGCAACAGAAATCGTTCTACCACGGATACCAGCTAGGGTACAGGTAGGACCAGAGATACTGGGTCACGTCGGGAAGCTCAAATACTTAGACCATGATGTAGCAGACAAATCCAAGTTCCCATAACTTGCGCAAAGGGTCTTTATACAAACCATAGGCACAAATTATCTTGGAGAAACAATTAATCAACCATACTAGTGGAAAAATGGTCTAGAGAAAACATGAATCTTAGGTCTGTTGAACCTACCACATTTTGGCAGAGGCCAAAACGCAACAACATGCGTCAAGCAACTATTATTAGTCACACATGGAGGGGACATATGGCTGGAAGAACCCGTCCCCATAACTGTTGAGCTTATTGTGCAAATAAAAGGCTTACCAATTCAGGGTATGGATCCCGCGTTGGTTATGGACGACAAATCCAAGGAGAAAGCGCTGGCAGGAGAAAGGAAGAAGAAGTATGGCACTGCTAGGGGGATGAGAGGCATCATCATCAAACTGATTAACAATGTAGCCACATAATTGGGCGCAAAAATCTTAGCTTGCAAGTTGCTAAGAAAATGCCACAGGGAGGAAGTACCAGCTGGAGTCATTGCAGTTGCAGCCCAGTGCACAGAAGGAACCTCAACGAGCTAGGCACCATACTTATTGAACTTATTCCTAGAGGACTGCAAGGATGCGTAGGACCTAGGCACATAGTTCCACTACTCATGGCTGATTACTTTAATAGCCTTCATGGGATGGCGAGAACCAGGCTATGTAGTTTTTTGTACCAGACCACAGCCAGCGGGAGTGAGGTATCTATTGTTGAAAGCAGGGCCGAACGCTAGGCATAAGAGGAGAATGGGATCATATTTGAAGCATACCTACAACACATACAGGAAGCCATCAGCTGATCGTGGAGAATAACACCCGAGGCTGTTGTGCGATATGCGGACATCGCCAATTTCCAGGCCACATGACAAGCAATGAGGATACATGCAAGGCATGACCCATCTAAACAATGGCTATAGATGCGCTACTACATTATAGAGGGTGATATCGATATGGTCATCAATGAATGGCCCGACGAATGGAAGATTCCAACCATCACCGAGGAAGTGCCGAAAAGAACAACAGAAGGAGAGGCAAAGCAGGGGGAAATGCAGCCTCCGGAAATCCAAGTGCCCAAGTGACCAAGAATGGGCCAAGGCAAGCCAACATAGACAAACGAAGGATCAAAGAAGATAGGAACCCAGAAGGGGAAGAAGGAGAATACACAGCCGACCAATGAACAACAGAAGCGGACTGAGAGAGTGTAGGAGACCACCTCAAATCCCAACACACAGGAACTAGGGGGAAATAAGAGACCATCCACGCAAGTAGGAGGTGTGTGCAAGAAGTCAAAGGCACAACGAGCACCACCATAATATATGATTATAGAGGACGATGGGGACATGATCGCTAGAATGGTCCAGGATTGTCTAGCCGAGGACTTCGACCATGCAACACATCACAGGGACAAATTGCAAAAATATTTGGCAGAAATGGGATAGTTCTTTAATAAATTCAGGGAAGTACAAATAACAAGTAGTAGCAGGAGCATAGAGCCATCAACACCACAGACCGACGAAAGAGTGGAGGTATAAGAACGAGATATAGTCCACTCATTACCACACACAAACACAACGGTCTACATCACACCTAGCATGTTGCGCATGGATGAAATCGTGGGGCATACACCCTTGAAGGATTTAAACCACATCCAATTGGTCTTAACGCAGATGCCATCAAGGGAACTACACAAGTTGCAGGTTAGCGTCGACCACGAGGTATAGTCTCGCGCACATAGAAACTTAGTCGAGTTACAACAAGCAACAAAGAAGCGGGAGGCACTGGAAAAAGTTTGTGACCAGGCCAAGTTCAAAACTCATGAGGAAAAAGAATTCTAGAATGAACTGGAATGGAGAGTAGGAGGAATTTTTGAGAAACTTCCAAACACCGTGCAAGGGAATGAACTTCCAGTAGCAGAAAAGATTGATTAGATTGTGTAGGCCATCAAGAAATATCAGAAGGAGATCGAGAATCTCCGAGAACATCTCATACCCACCACTCCACCAGCAGTGAAGGAGCAAAGGAAGCATGAAGCAACATCGCAGCTGTAGGAGATAGAGGAGTAGGTTAGCACAATAGCTGACTTGTTCGATAAATCAACGCAGCTTTGGACAAGGTTGGAGGAATATCCATAGGTCCAACGGTGGGACAAGGAAGAGGAAAGGATCAATGCAACGATCTAAGAGCTCAAGCAGAAGTAGAACACCATACCAATCCCAAAACGTGTCAAAGGGATGCAGGAGATTAATAAATTGTAGGCAGAGCTAATCTCTGCGCAAACCCAGAAACAAGAGTGTCAAGCTCAAATGGAGCCATTACAGGAGTAGGTAGCAGAAGTACTGGCACATGCAGAGGAAGATAAGACACATATAGCACAGACCCAGGCAGAATGTGCAGGATTGCTGAGCGACGAAGTGAAAGTCTAGGTAGTGGACACAATCAAGGATAAGACCGCGCAGGCACTGCCACAAACAACAGATCTCAAGGAAAAGTTCAAGATTCTCACCAAGGAGATCGAGGAAGCTCATAAGGATTAGGTGGATTGGGACGAGCCACATGTCAGTGTTGGGGGATTGTTGGCAACAGGCCTAAGTGGAAAGAAGGATGATTGTGGGGAAAGAAAGCGTGTAGAAATAGAAGTAATAGCTAGAGGAAAACATAGCACTCATGCATGGAAGAAGGCGTGCACAAGGAAAGCGACAGTTGGAAGGAAGAACAACACGCGCACATGAGAGGAGGCTCTAACATCGATAGGGTTAACGTTTTGGTAATGTATTGTAATGGCTGAAGAGCCAAAGATGTATAAATACCGATACTGAGGTATTATAGAGGGTTCTGATACATAAGTATCATAAGTTGGCTTTTTGCATTGTTCAGATTATTGTTACATCATAGATATGCACAAGTCGATGCAAATTGTAATGTTGTTATGTACTATTTTGTAAGATGTTGAGCTAGAGGAGAGGAGAGGAGAGAAGGAAGATCCGAGGATTAGATCGCAGGTTGAGGAGCCTGGTGCGATCTAGTTCACCTCATATAGATCTTACCCATTTGAGGAGAATTGTAAGCGTGCGACGCCGGATATGCAGAACCATCATAATAAAAGAGCCAAGAGCTAAATCTTTGTGGATGTAGCCTGGGAGGGGGTGAACCATGGTAACATCTGTGTAATGGGATGACTGCATGCACATCTTTACTGTCTTTTCAGTAGTTATTTGTTGTGCTTAATGAATGAATGAGTTCTTACATTGCTTGTTTAAATACTGTTGCGATATTGAGGGAATAAGTCGTGAATAACAAGAGGTTGCAATCACAAGTTATAATAAATGGTTAAGAATACAGATCCCATATCTTGTGCTCAATCCTAGGCTATAAACAATGAGTATTACAACCACCCATTTAAAGCTATCTCGGGTGAGACTGCGCAACGCATTCTATGTGCTATGTTTCCTTCTGGTTTACCAGGAGGGCCGATAGTTTTAGAGGACTTTGTTGGAAACTCAAAGGACATGAACCCTGGTTCAATAACTTAGATGATAGAGTAGAACCAGTAATGAGTAACCAATAGGACTACAGGGAAATATTGTTGAATTGCCTCTTGTAACTTTTTGGGTGCATGATCAATAGATGTTGAGGGCATTGGAGAGTTATCAATAGGCTTCTTAGTCTTCTTGCCCAATGAGGCTGTAGGGGTATCAACAAGTTTCTTAGTCTTTTGTTCTGGTAGAGGGATAGCTTGAGTAGGAGGGTTTGGATTCTTTGGAGAATGGGGTTTGGATGGAGTAACAATCCCTAGATCAAGTGTCTTCTTGCTCGCCTTGATGGTAAGATGGGGGTTTGAAAATTGATAACTGAACTCATCCCATGTCTTCCCCTATTGCCAACTCGACTATGACAAGTAATTTGATGAGGCCATGGTGGAATAGGCTGTTATGAGGATTGGCCACATTCTTTCGTACTTGGGAAGACATCTTCTCAAGACTTTTCAAGAAGTAAAAAGGGAAATTCAATGGCTTATTGAATTGGAAATGAGCTAATAATAAAAAATGGCAGGCTTTAAAAACATAATATCTACCTTCACAAGTGATAATTATGGTGATGACTATCAGAGGGTTAAATAACTCATCTTTAATCTACTCCTTGGAGTATCCCTTAGCTCCAGAGACATTTTGAAACTCAGGTTTGAAGACCCTATTGTAGCTCGCCCGTGGCAACTGATGGTGTTTGAACCAGTAGTCTCCAACCCTTGGAAGCGTCGTGGATGAGGCAATTGATTCCTCAGAGACCAAGAAGGTTAGAGATCCCACACATGCCATCCTTCCATCGAATCTGAGGGCGAATTGCAAAGAAATGTCGTCATCATGGCCCTGTAGATGGGCCAAGAACGATCCCCACCATGCATGAAGGAAGACCTCTCTACACTGTGAAAACTCAGGGATAGAAAAGAGGTCAACATAGGAGGACAACTCAAATCGTTTGGGCATGGTGACAATGTGGAGAATGAACAGAGGGGTGGATTTGGACAGAGGAGAGGAATTGGACAAAGGACAAGCACAATTGGGCAGAGGATGAGCACAATTGGGCAGAGGATGAGCATAATGCATGAATGAGATATCAATTTAAGATAACCCTCTGATTTTGAATGCACTCAAGGTGGAGGTGGTTGAATTCATTGTTGAATTCATCATACACAAGTTTCCATGTGTGAGTATAAGTGCATCGATTTCAAATTCGAAGAGTATCTTTTGGAGGCAATTGTAATGATGAAGGAGTTAGATCAATGTCCAAGTCTTCGACTTGGACATTTGATCATAAAAAATGTGTTTAAAAATTGTATCATTTAACTCCCAATTTCCATTTAACTATATCATCATACAACTGAACAACCAAATAAATTCAAACGATTCCTGGTTACTTGAAATCGTTGTCATTTACTGTGTGTATGCACCTCTTTCGATCCTTCATATGGCGCGCCATCTAGTCGTCCATATGGCACCCCATATGGTCTTTCAAATGGCACCCCATACGACACTCCATATGGCACTCCTGTGTGAAATGAAATTTGTTCATCCTGTAATGGATGTTTTATCCATAACACTCAGTCTTAAGCACTTTTGACAATCATAGTGAACAAGAGCATAGACAGGATAAGAGTGTTTCATTATTACTTGTTTGGCCATCGTACTCACACACCATAATAATCTATTCCTCCATCTCACATATTATAAGGCATGTAATCATAGTCTGTAAAGAACAATCTGTAGAGAAAAACTAGTTAAGTGGTCTGTCGAAGAAATATACAACATGTTTATAACACACAGTGAGCATTTCAATAAAAAAAATAACCGCTAATATAATAACCCATATCATGAAAACAATATACATAAATTTTTACAAAGATTCTACTTCTTCTTCTCATGGATTATAGATAGGCAGTGTTGTCATTTGTCATCTCATGAAACCCCTCCCCCACTCCTAAGTATCCAAACACCTCACAATAAAAAATATAGGAAACCAGTCAATTCTCCCAATAGTCGAAGATTTACAACTTGTTAAGTGTAGAGATAAATTTCACATATCGGTCTGACAAGATGGTTATAATATGGCCCCACATATAGGATAAAATATCCTACATATAGATAAGAAGAGGTAGGCAAAATAGTTTCAATATAGTCTCAAAGTTAGTTCCCAATGGCAGATTTATGGAGTTTATTAACCTTAACTTAATCATACATACTTAGTGTCAGCTTTGTCTACAAGTAATGTCGTACATCAGAACAAGTTTAAGATTTAAGAATTTATTATTTTTGTCAGATTATCATCCTCGCTAGGTAGAATTCCCCGCTGCCAGCAAGCTTGTTCAGTACTCTAGTGGGTTTACCTAGTCATACCACAAACCGATACCCGCTACCAACATACCTGTTTAGTATCCCGATAGGTTATCCTCTTACACCCTTATAGACTGGCCCTCCATCTTTTAAGATTTTAACATAAGATTGCTTTGTGCAAGAAGATGGGGGACAACTCTGATTTTTATTTATTTATTTAGATTGGGATGGTATTTATGTTAGAGGATGACTTTCCTTTATATATTCCTTATAGGTTGTCCTGATGTAAGGGGTACTTAAGCGGATGTGGCCTATCTAAAGATATGATATAATCAAGCATTTTTAGTGTGTAGTGGATGGTACCATTGGGAAAGAACATAAATGTATCTTTAGGCTCAACTCACTTTTTTTTTAAAAGTTATTGTGATGTTTCCATAGTTAATCGCTAATCATACCTCCTTGTTACTCTTTAATAAAGATACTTTACTCACTTACTCAGGGTTCTTGGGGAAACTGTACGAGTGACCTCTAAGTTTGATGGTTACGATATCACTTCCTTATCTAGTGGTGAAGTCTTAAGAGCAGCTGCTATTAAAGATACCTTGAGAAAAACAAGATAAAAATCTTTGCAAAAATGTGGCTAATTACGGCAAGTCATTATTCAATTGATGCTTAGCAGATAACAAGGTTCAAATATATAAATATTTTGAAGAAAAATCCTTCCTTTAAGTCTCCTTGAAACTGTTTACTCCTGGTGAAATAAATACCTACAAAAATCTCTAGAATTGTCTATCAACAAAATTCAAAATTATTTACATATGTACAGTCAAAAATTCAGAAAAAAAACATTCAAGAACAAGGGGGGACTTCCCCATCTACTAAGGCCAATGCCTTGTCAGTTGACATGTCCTGTAGAAAATATTCTTTGGAAGTGGGTATGTGATAAAGTTTGAGTCGGTGTCCATTTACTAAGAATGAGACTTGTCCATCGTCAATCATTTTGATTTTCATAGCCCCATTTTCATACATGGTGACTACCTTGTAAGGACCCAACCACCGAGTGGTAAGTTTTCCTTTGAAGGTTTTAAATCAAGAGTCAAACAACAAAACCCAATCACTAGGTTGGAAGTGTTTCTTCTTAATAAACTTGTCATGCCACTTGCTCCTCTAGTTTTGGACTATTATCGTTCGTTGGATAGCATCTTGCCTGATCTCATCCAAATCGTTTAAGTGTAGGTCTCGCTGTTTCTGAGCCTCATCTAAGTTTAATCCAAGTTCTGCGACAATACAAAAGGTTCTTACTTGGAATTATATTGGAAGAAGTACTTGTTTCCCATACACTAGCTCATAACGGGTATGCCCAGTGGTGTTTCTCCAAGTGGTTTGATATGCCCACAATCCCGATGATGCAATTGAACAGTCTTGGTTAAAATAGCTTCCAAAACTTTGTTTGTGGACTCTACCTGACCATTATCTTGTGGGTGGTATGGAGAAGACTTGCAATGCTTGATCCCATATTTCTCTGTTAGTTCTCTCATCAGCTTGTAAGTGAATTGAGTGCCAGGGTCTGTAAAAATTTCACGAGGCACACCAAAGCAGGTAAAAATGTCTTCATAAATGAATTCGACAACGGATTTTTCTGTAGCCTTGAATAGGGATTTTGCTTCTACCCACTTGGTGACATAATCTGTACAAACCAAAATATAATTTTTCTTACGATACATGGGTGAAATTGGTCCTACAAAGTAAGGGGCCCATTTCTTGAAAGGTTCTATCATAACTAGGGCATGCAAGGGCATTTCGTCATTTGACGTGGGTCTTCCTATCCTTTGACAACTATCACAACTCCTCACATACTTGGCAGCATCCTTGAAAATGCTAGGCCAATAGGAACCTGAATGTAACACCTTATATGTTGTACGTTTGTCATAAAAATGGCCGCCACATGGTCCATCATGACAACTTCGTAGGATTTCTGGTATCTCATCCTCTCAGACACATTTACGAATAATCAAATCTGGACTTGTACGAAAAATGTCATGGCCAACCCAAGAGTAATTGGCACTTTGCGTAATAATTCTACACTTTTCATGAGGTGACAAATGAGATGGTAACTTCCTAGTAGCCAAATAGTGTTCCATATCTGCAAACCATGGGGTATTCACAGAAAGGGAAAAAATGTGCTCGTCTGGGAAACTATCATCTATGGGAATATCATCATCCTCATTTTTTATGCATGAAATAAAATCAACTACCAAATTCTCCTTTCTAGGTCGGTCAAGAACAATGATATTAAAATCTTGCAACAACAAGAGCCACCTAGTCACTCGGCCATTAGTTAGGGGTTTATTCATGAGAAATCTGATGGCAGAGTGATATGTATGTACAAATACTTCGTAACCTGTTATGTAGTGGTGAAACTTATTGACAACATGAAATACTACCAATAATTCCTTCTCGGTAATTGTATAGTTTAACTCGGCAGGGGACAAGTTCTTGCTCACAAAATAAATGGCATAGGACTGCTGGTCTTCTTTCTGCCCTAATACCCCTCCTATTGCAGTGTCGGAGGCATCAATGGATATGTGAAATGGGAGAGCCCATTGGGTCCCCTAAGAACAGGTGCCACATAAAACTTAGCTTTCAGGGTTTCAAAGGTAGTTTGACACTGCTCAGTCCAAAGAAAATCAACATCCTTTATTAACAATCCAAACATGGGTGCAACAATATTCATAAAATTTTCAATAAACCGCCGGTAGTATCCGACATGTCCAAGAAATCTTCTCACCTATTTATGAGTCTTGGGGTGTGGAATTCTGATGATGACCTCAATCTTAGCAAGATCGACTTTAATCCCTTCAGATGAAAAATGATGTCCTAGAACCACTCCTTCAGCCAACAACATTTTACATTTTTCATGACTTAAAGACAGGTTCATTTCTTGGCATCTGATAAGGACTTTTTCTAAGTTATCTAAGGCTTCCTGGTAAGTATTTCCATATACTGTGAAGTCATCCATGTATACCTCCACACAATCATGAATAAGATAAACAAATATCCCTAGTACTACTCATTGCAATGTGGCAGGAGCATTACATAATCCAAATGGTAAGACCCTATAAGCATAGGTTCCCCAAGGACAAGTGAAGGTAGTCTTGTCCTGGTCCTCGGGTGCTATGAGAATTTGGTTGTACCCACTATATCCATCTAAAAAGGAGAAATATTTCGTTCCTGACAGGGTATCCAAGACTTGGTCAATGAAAGGAAGAGGAAAATAATCCTTTAGAGTGGCCTTGTTAAGCTCTCGGAAATCAACACAAATTCTCCATTTCCTGGTTACTTTCTTTGGAACCACTACAAGCGGGGATACCCATTTACTATCGGATATGGGATAAATAAATCCAACATTTAATAACTTTTGGATCTCCTCTTTTACTATATCTTTGAGTGATGGGTTCATCCTTCTCTGGGGTTGCCTAACAGGTGTTACTTCCCCTTGGGTATATATATGATGAATGCATGTGTCAGGGTGTATACCCTTCATGTAAGTGTATTTCCAGGTGAATGCCCTTGATTGTTTTTTAAGGAAACTTACTAACTTCTTTTGTTGGTCTGCATCTAGTCCGAAATTTATATGTGGAAATTTTCCTGGACTAATTTCGTAGGACATGGTATAAGATGTGGCCGACTCATTTATGTCGAAGATAAAAGATGTCGAAGACAAAATCGATGGGTCCAACTGTTCCTAAAATTCTTCCCCAAACATGTACTCAAATTGGGGAAAAGATTGTGGAAAATCAACACATGTGATAGCAAAAATAAACTGGTTTATCACATTTTCTGTTGTGTACTCCTGAAGTGCCCAGGAATGATCACTTGGAAACACGGCCTCTTCCCAGTCCTCATTCTCATATGCACATTCAAGCCACCATAGATTCTCCATGATAGGTTGAGCTGGTGGATATATGGTGAGCTTATGGATAGAGAGTCCATTTGAGATGGTCATTTCTCCCTCTTTGCAGCCAATAAATGCATTGGCTGTGGCTAACCAAGGTCTTCCCAAGATAACGGGATGGCCTTTGGTAGGATCCTTTGAGTGGATGACAAGAAAGTCTACTAGGTACTCCCATGAGGCTAAAGTAACTATGATATCATCCAAAATTCCTTTAGGTATAACCTTGGTCTTATTTGCTAATTCCAAAATGGTTGGGGTAGGTCTAAGAAGAGGTTTTAACTGTAATTCCTCCAAGGTAGTAATGGTCATAACATTGATGGCTTCCCCTAGGTCTATGAGAGTGTTCCCAATGGAAACCTCGTTAATGGTTATGGTCACTACGGGGTTTCCTGGGTTCCCATATTTTGCTACCTTAGGCTACTCTGATATGTACTTAGAAAGTTCTCCTATCAAATGTACTGTTGGAGGATCCTTCTGCTTCCTTCCTGGCTTCTTAATACACAATTCTTTAACCACCATACTATTGGAATATCCATAATGGCTTGTAGCAAGGGAATTTTGACACAAATATTCTTCAATTCATTCAAGATGTAAATTTTGGTCGGGTGGTATGTTTCTCGATTACTAATCTTTCTGGATAAGGAGGGGCCTTCGTAATTTGTGAAGGTTCATTTTGGGGAATCTTGGGTTCTTGGTCCTTAGGAATAATAACATATTCCCACCTAGTGTCATCCGTGGGTTGTTTGAGGGTTTCTTCTTCTTCTTCTTCCCGGATGACTACTGAAGGCCTATGCCTGTCTAGAACTTTTCCCAACCTTATCTGAATCTCCTGCAATGGAACCAGAGAAATAACATATGTCTGGAAGGCCTGCATCTCAACATTGTGAATAGGTTGAGTGGGATTATTATTGAGATTGGGCACTGGTTGTGCCAATAATAATGTTGGTCTTGGGGATCTTGCATTTTGATATTGTTGCAGTTGTTGTGGAATAAGAGGTAAAGGCGGTGGAACAAAACCTGGCAGAAGCTGCGAGATGTTCAGTGGGAACTAAGGGTAAGGATGGTTGGGCATAGGGACAGGTGGAGATTGAGGGTTCCCTTGGTTATGCCCTCCTCTCCATCCTTGAAGCCAAGGATGGTGATATTGTGTAGACCAGTTTTTCCAACTTGGTGAGTTCCACTGTTGTGGTTGTTGATAATAGGGTGGAACTTGATGTTGTATATCCGGGTATGTAGGCTCATTCCTAGGATTCCATGGCCTCCTAGGTGCATAAGAGGACTCCCTAGGATCCCCACTTCTATAGATAGCTAACAAAGCAGACAATGATGGACATTTCTCAGTTGAGTGGTCCTTCGTGCAGAAGCCACAAATTGAAATGTTATCTAATGGGCGTTCCCTTGAGGAATGGTTCCTCCTGCATCTTGAGCAAAATATGCTCATTACTGCATTTTCCTTATCCTTTTCTTTTTAATCTTTAGGGTGTCCAACTAAGAACCTATTGTGCTTAAGATATTTGTTTTGAAGTTCTCTAAACGGTTCCCTATCTCTACCCTTGTGATACCACCTGAACTAACTGGTTTTAAGTTTCTACTATAAGGATCCCAAATATTCTTCCCTGTTTTAGCTCTACTCCTTGAGTAATTATTACACATTTCACAGATTCCGGCAAATGGTTTATGGGAGATGTCACCTGATGCCATCAGGTTAAGTATCTCTAGGTATTCCTCTAAAATCCCCTTAAGGAAAAGAGCCCTGATTGCATCATCTGGAAGGTCATGGTATTTTGATTTCTGTAAGATATAAGCAAACCGTTCCATATAATCCTCGAGATTCTCGTCCTCTAACTGTTGGATTTTGAAAATATCATTACAAGAATCCTTGGATTTGTAGTAATCTTGGTATTTCTTAAGAAATATATCTTTCATGGCTTCCCAAGACCTAATGCTGGACTCTCCCAACCCCATGAACCATCTTAGTGCAGAGTCTTTGAGGGTGGCAGGAAAGAGTTTTAGTTTCTGGGCATGTTGTAAGTAATTGTAGCTCCTACACAAGATGTCAAACTCAAATAGGAAGGTATCCGGGTCTTCACTGCTTTTACTGTAAAAGGTTGCAGTGCCGAGAGGGGAATATTTTTCATATTGACATTCTGTGTGGTGTCCAAAATTGGAAACCCGAAAGTGGTTTCGGTTTGGTTTCCAACTTCTTTTCCCTCCTCGTGTCTTACATTTTTGTGATCCTCATGATCATCCATACTGGTTTGGTTTCCAAAAAGAGAGTACCTAGATGGTTTTATCCTCGAAGAGAACAAAGTATCCCAAGGTTCTTATCTAAGAAAGGTATCCCTCTGATGGGAAGGTCTTTCGAATGCTTGGATGTCCGGGACTCTACTGGAGCCGATTGAGATTATTGGTGCTAAAGTTTCTGTTTCAATTTGAGAAACAATTATATTGGTTGAACTACCAAATAGAGTATTCACCTGTTCATGGTCTATGATGTCTACAAAGTTAGGGTCTCTTGATGGTGGTAAGAAAACAAAGGTTGTGTTGGTTGGTTCTATGGAAGGCTCGAGTGGTTTTGCCTCTTGTCCCACTATTATTGATGCTTCAATTTTCTGTTCTATAGTGCTCCCTATTTTAGTCTCTTCAGAGACTTATTTAGCTCTTTGGGTTGAGCTATCTCCTGCTTTTCAGTATCGGTATGCAAAGTTTATGAGTGGGATGTTCCTTCCTCCTAAAAGGTCAGAGAACCTTGGTTGAAAGGTCTGATTTGGTTTTAATGTATCTTCCCTTTGGGTCCCTAGGTCTGTTCATGAAAGCAAACAAAAAGAAAAACTACCATTGGGTTTGGGGGAACCTGCTATAACAGATGCACAGGTTCTTACCTCTCATCTTAAAGTTCCCCCGCCACCAAACTAATTCTAAGGTTTAGAAATGATCTATCTCCTAATTATTTCCTACCTTGAGACAACTCCTCGACAATGGTGCCAAAAATGATGGGTGTTCTATATGCACTAAATCCCTCAATTAAATTGTCAACCCGGGGTAAGTAAACTTAGAGTTGTAGAACTATACGTGCCAAGGCAGAAAAACTAGAGGAAATATGATCTAACTAAAGAGATGGTGTATCTAAGGGTTAATCTACTTAAGCAAATACTATCAATGAGCAAATCTTATTAAGAACTTTGAACTATTTACCCTAAGCAGCTTTTAAACAATGGATCGATGGATTGTTCCTAAAGAAGCAAATGAAAACCCTACTTTGGACAAGTTAACCTATTTAATGTAACGAGCAACATCAAGTAATCTATTCAATCTATTAAAATAAGCAACAACAACACATTAATCTAATCAATCTATTCAAATCAATGAGCATCGACAAGTAAGCAAATAAACAATCAAGCAACTTAACCTATTAAAACTTCTTCAACAAGTAAGCTAATCAAAACTATTCGTCAAGTAAACTTAATCAAAACTATTCAACAAGTAAACTCTATTCTTAAGATAAAACTCACAATCACTTCTAATCTGCAATGAGAAATCTTAACCTACTTAATTAAAAACATCATGACAACATTCAAATATTAATCAACAACTATTCTTAATCTACAATAACAAGAAACTTCAGATATGATGATTATGTCTTCGGTGCCTTATGACATCACGATGGCATCTAATGATTAGTGATAGCTCAAGAGGAATAAATTCAATATTAAGTTCTATGGAGAAAATAAAAGTATGAATCAAGCAATCTAACGAGAGCTTAGCCATCATAGAAGAAATATCAACTATCCTGAAAATCCATGTGATCTCTCAATTCATATATCAATCATCGATTATAAAAAAACACTATTCTACTTAATTCAAATGCACTCTTATGATAACTTAAGCAAATTCACATGATTAGAAACTCGTAATTAAAATCTTAATTCAAACTCAAACTTCTAATTAAAATTGCAATTTAAATCTAGAATGAAAATTTCATAAATTAAACTAAGCTAATCCTATTATTAAAAAATCAGATTGCAAATTAAAATGCTTATAAAAACATAATACAAATTCTACTTCTACCTGAGAATACTACAATAGGATTGATAAGCAAAATAGATTCAGGAAAGCATGACTAAAACCGAGAATTAAATCAACAAAACTCACAACTATTAATCCATCGAAACTTGTAAAAGAAACTCTGTACTCTGTGTTAAACTAATACTCTGTTTTAACCTAAATAAATTCACTTTAACATTTAACACACAACAAGGTTAGTAGCTTGCAAGCCATTCACTAATAATTAAAAGACACAACATATTAACAACTATCTCCTACAATCAACCTGCAAAAGGAAATTTAAACAATTAAATGATGAACAACAAACACACAGTATTTAAAATGATAAAAAGACATATAACAGGAAAATAAGTAAATGATAATTACACAACTAAAATATGCAAGCTATCTATCTAAGTATTCACCCAGACCAGTGGCGCCCTCCCCAGCAGGTCGTGGATACTCCTCAACAAAAAATCGTGAGCCAAATCAACACGGTTCTGACATTAAATTAAAAAGCGAAATCTAGCACAAGTTTGTGGAAATGTCTGAGTTACACATCAAAATAGAATCTAAAAATTCTTAACACTTTGTTTGACCACTATTGTGGTATTTATAATGACAATTCAAGAGGTCGACCATTGGAAGGGTCGTCCGCCTCTAAAAATGGTAAATTCCATTAAATGCGTGCTAACAGCCTTTAGCTTCTAGAAACTGAACTAACCACTCAACGATCATTGCAACTGCTTAATCTGAGATGTCAAGAGCTCAGTAGCTGGAGGCCACGAGGGTGAACAAAACCCATGTCGCCAAAACGCCCAACAAAGGCCGCCAATATAATAACCGCCAACTCACCCACGCTCCAAGTGCTGAATGCAGTGCCAGACACAGTGTCGGATGAAGTACCAGATCAGGTGTTGGATGGAGTGTCGAACAAGCTACCAGATGGAAAATCACATGGTGAATTCATCCTGTGACACACAGATCACACATTAGATTCTTTTAGACATAAAATCAAATTGAATTTAACTCAAAACCATCACAAAACATCAATTGCACATACCTAGTATAAAGCTATGACGAAGTGATGTAAAGTCATTCAAAACTTCTTCAAAATGGTTAAATACACATATAATACCGGTACAAAAAGGATTCAATCATCATCATAAAACAACCAAATCACAAGCCCAACAGTCCATATTTTCGTGCCCTTAATAAATTGACCATTAAGGACAAGTTTCCCATTCTTGATATGTTGGATGAGCTCCAGGTTGCTTGTTTCTTCACCAAATTGGATCTTCGCTCTAGTTATCACCAGATCAGGTGAATGAAGCAGATATTCCAAAGACCGCTTTTAGAACACATGAAGGCCATTACGAGTTCTTGGTAATGCCTTTTGGGATTTATAATGCTCCATCTACCTTCCAAAGTCTCGTGAATAAACTTTTTAAGCCCTACCTTCAGAAGTTTGTTCTGGTTTTCTTTGATGACATTCTTATTTACAACCACACTTGGGTTTCAACAAGTGGACAAACTCCTCCAATTGTTACGAGACCATCAATGGTTCGTCGAAAATTCCAAGTGTTCTTTTGGGGCAAGTGAGCTCGAATACTTGGGACACATTGTCGACTGTGACGGAGTATGCGTGGACCACAACAAGATTCAAGCTATGTAGGATTGGCCATGTCCTAAGACCTTGAAAATCCTTCGAGGTTTCCTTGGCCTCACAAGATATTACAAGAAATTTCTCCACCATTATGGAAAAATTGCCTAACCATCGACGAACCTTCTGAAGAAGATGGCATTAAAGTGAACCCCTGCAGCAGAGCAAACCTTCCTAGATTTGAAGAAGGCCATGTGTACTACCCTAGTCTTAGTAGTCCCTGACTTCAAAAAAACTTTTTTGGTTGAATCAGATGCTTCATGAACTAGCATTGGTGCAGTTCTCACCCAAGATGATCGACCTCTTTCTTTCACTAGCCATGCTTTGAGTAGTTGTAATTTGGGAAAATATACATATGAAAAGGAAATGATGGCCATTCTCCATGTTGTGCACACTTGGTGACCATATATATTGGGGCATTGTTTTCAGATCAAAACCGATCACCATAGTCTCAAGTATTTCCTTGAGCAAAGGTTGTCATCCCCATAACAAAATAAGTGTGTGACCAAAAAGTTGGGCTATGATTATGAGATCATCTATAAGAAAGGCATAGACAATATCGTGGTAGATGTGTTGTTCAAACAATATGAAGATGAAGAATCCCTCTTTGATCTATCATTACCAATCACTCATTGGATTGATGAAGTTTAACGTGAATGGATGGCCCATCCCACTATCTCATAGATAATTCAACAACTTCAAACTGACACTAGTTCCCCCAACGACTATACTTGGAAAGCCAATATACTCATATAAAAGGATCTTCTGGTTCTTTCTATGGATTCAACACTCAAGCTAAGGATCTTAAATGAGTTGCATTCTTCTGCTCTTGCGAGTCACTCAAGCTTCCAAAAGACCTATGCTCATGCTCACCGCTCTTTTTTTTTGGAAGGTATGAAGAAGGATATCCTCATCTTTGTCACCGAATGTGATGTTTGTCAATTCCATAAAGGTGAAACTGTTAAGACCCCTGGAGCTCTCCTACCATTACCCATTCCAGCTTCTATTTGGACTGACAACTCCATGGAATTTATAGTGGGCCTTCCCAAAGCAGGTAACAAGTAAGTCATAATGGTAGTGGTCTACCACCTCTCCAAGTATGCCCATTCTTGTGCCTTCACACACCCTTTTACACCAGATCTAGTTGCACAGGTTTTCATTGATCATATTTTCAAGTTGTATGGCATGTCAACATCCATTGTATCTGACCATGACCCTACTTTCACCAAGACCTTTTGGCAGGAATTGTTCAAATTACAGGGCACACAATTGAACATGAGCACAACATACCACCCACAGATAGATGGTCAAACATAAGTGGTCAATAAGTGTTTGGAAACTTACTTGCATTGTTTTGTTTCAGACAAACAACATCTGTGGTTGGAATATTGGTTACCACTGGAAGAATGGTGGTACAACACTTCTTATCATACAACCACCAAAATGACACAATATGAAACGATGTATGGCCAACAACCCACTACAATAACTTCTTATCTTCTAGGCACATCAAAGGTCCCAGATATTGACAAGTTGCTACAAGGTAGGGCAATTACCCTCACGAATCTAAAGGAAAACCTCCACATGGACCAAAATCGCGTGAAGCGACAAACTAACCAACAACGCTCCGAAAGGGTTTTCCAAGAGGGTGATCAAGTGTTTCTCCAACTGCAACCTTACAAGCAAACACCACTCAAAGCTCAAGGCCATCACAAGTTGGCACCCAAATTTTATGGCCCCTATCAGATTCTCAAATGCATTGGTCGAGTTGCCTACAAACTTGCACTTCCAACTGCCTCCAAAATACATGTGGTGTTCCATGTTTCCTGTTTGAAGAAAGTGGTGGGTCATAATTTTCGAGTTCAAACCATCCTACCATAACTAGATGAAGAAGGCTCCATTTGGATGCAACCCGAATATATCCTCAACATGCAAGAGCGTCATTTGCGGGGCTGAACTATCAAAGAAGTGTTGATCAAATGGAAGGACACATCTCCATAGGATGCAATGTGGGAACCAACTGCCATCCTGCAACAATTTCCACATCTTCGGCCTTGAGGACAAGACTGCTTTTGAAGGGGGAGGGCATGTTTGGATCCATCCCCAACCCCTCATAGTTAGTCATTAGTTAGTTGTCATTGTAATAAGTGGTCAACCCTCATTATTATCGGGACCACAAGTAGTTATGAGGTTGGTTAGTGGAATGTTATAAGTTAGTTATGGAATGCTATAAGTTAGTTATGGTCTGTGCTATTTTTTGTTGTGAACTGTATTTAAAGAATGCATCTCTCCATTGTAGGTTGTTGAAGATTATTGTAAGAGAGATATGCTCATTTGGAGGTTGCCCCCTCGAAGAGGCAAGTGAACTAATTTTTCTGATATCAATATTGTATTTTTTCTCTATAGTTTTGCTCCATATTTGATGTTCCTATTATTTGCGCAATATATTTGCTTGTTCTGTTAACTATTCTAGATATATCACACTTTTCTGAAGAAGGTGGTGGAATTTCAAGAAGAAACCCTATTATTGGGGATAACTCATAAATAAATACTTTGATGGAGCGAAAAGGATACCAAGGCCTTGATCTAGGTTGAGTTTATCAAGAAAATAATATTGATTTAATCAAATTTTTATTGATAAAATGTTAAAGTTTAATTTTACCATTTAAATTATTTATTTAGGTTATGTTGCTCTAAATATTTTTATAAGTCATAGGTTCATATCCAAGAATATTAATAACTAAATTACCTTTCATTTAAAAAAAAAACCATAAATTTTTAATATAATTAACACAATTTTCATCATATATTTAACATAAATATTAAGATTTATAATTCATTAATTTTTTGTTAATTAATTTTTATTTAAAAAATATATTATTTATTTAACAAAATTTCAATTTTCACCATATATTTATATCATATATTTAACATAAATATTAAGATTTATAATTCATTAATTTTTTGTTAATTAATTTTTATTTAAAAAATATATTATTTATTTAACAAAATTTCAATTTTCACCATATATTTAATATAAATATGTAGATTTACAATTCATTTATTTTTTTGTTAATTATTTTTTATTTAAAAATATATTATTTATTTAACAAAATGCGATAATGTTACTATATTATATACTCTTTAGTTAAAAAAATATTGATAATTTAATAATAATTAAAAAATATCAATAATTTAATAATTTTTTTCTTTAGAAAAAAGCATAACTTTTATTCATATAAAATAAAAATTATATTATGTATGTACATGGTATATAGATAGATACCATAACTTTTTCTATGTTTTTAAAGGTTGATAGATAAATCTAGATGTTAGTAGCTATTAAGAATCTCAGTGTAAATTGAAATTTTCAAAAGCTTTTTAAAATAAATTGATGCATAAAATTGTGGCATATTAGTCATAGTCATATCACTCCAAAATATAACCTAACTATAACACATGCTTTTCTAAATTGATAAGCAAGAAAATGTCAAAGCTATTTAATTTCACCTAATTAATTTCAACTTGAACAATGCTTGCAAACTTCTCAATGATGGTACTACTTTAGATATCCTTAAATTGAAACATTTATATTTTAAAATAATATAATGATGATGTTGATTAACGTTCACTGAGACACAATTGGTCTATTAAACATTAAGAAGATAGGAGATTACTTTATTTAGAATATTCTCTCTGATAGAAAAAGATTAAGAGAAGCTTTCCAAGATCACAACACTTTCAATATATCAATTAGTATAAAAAATATTTGTTGCATTTGCAGTGATTCATAGGTGGGATGTATTGCACTACATAAGGCAGTGCATGAGGTTTCAAAACCCCACTAAGCTCGCATGATTCTTTTTTTTTGTTTCTTAGAAATGTGCTTGTAACTTGCAGGGTCAACATTTTTAACCATTGGCTAAGAAACCACAACCCATGGGCATCTAAGCCATCAAATTCACCCGGGGATCGCACCCAGCTTGGGTCGCACCAAGTCTTAACATAGTTGGATTATTGCGTGTTTCCTCCCGACTAAACTCACCGTAAGGATATTGAACTCAGGTCGCCTAGCAAACAAAACCCACACCTTAACCGATTGAGCTAACGGGAATTAAGCTCACATGATTTTGTCTCTCATGATGATGATGAATTGTCTAGGTTATGAGTGTTAAACTAATATTATTTTCACTTGTTTTTTTTTAGTTTGAGTTATTAAATTATTTATGATTGTATATATGTTGGTTCAATGCTTATGATAGGGTGTCATCAATTAAATACGTAATTTATAACTTTACATTAGACTGAATATGTTAATTATAGTATCTGTGTTTGTTATTTAATGCTAAGTTCGAAGACTACTATTATATTGTTGATAATTTGGGTTGGTCTTGATTTAAGACCCAACATATATTTTAATAACATATAGTATTATTATTAATCATATTAGTAAACTGGTAGAAATATAAATAAATTAGTATAGGACATTAACAACAATAAGAACAAGTGTTGCATGGCAGCGTAGTCCCTGCCGAGTTGAATTGGGAATAAATGCACAGGGATGGGGAAAAAGTAGCAGAGGAAGATGGAAACTACAACAAACACTACTACATATGGGTGGATTATTCCACGAAAATTTTCCACGCTTCCACTAGTTTCATCTTTTTTTTTTTAAACAGGGCGGGATTTTCGTCGATATTGCCACAAAAGTTCGTCGCAATATCCACGATTTTTTTTTTACCTCTAGTCGGGATTTTCATCGCAATAGCGACGAACTCTTGTGGAAATATTGATGAACATTTTGCCTATCTCGTTGGTCGGTGTTAACGGCTAGTTGACTATTTGATCTATATATATGTCAGTTTAAGAGACTTTGCGACACAATTGCTATAGTTGCGACATTGTTCTTGGCTTTTGTTTGAGCTGTTTATTTTTTCCATCACCCGCTGGTTGAACAAATCTAATTCTCGATCTACATAGCTCGGATTTTGAACTTGCAAGGTTAGTATGTTATTTTATTTATTAATGTACTCATTTAACTTGTAAATTTTTGTTCAAATGTCCAAATTTCATTTAGCTTGTTTTTTCCTTGATAATATATTAGACTATGTCTAGTACCATATTTCATGTCTTTGGTTTTTGGATCTAGTTAGTATATTCTATGGAAAAGGGTATGTGGATTCCATAATATTCTAGGTTTATGGAATCCATATACCCTTTTCCCTTCAATTGTAGCTATAATCTCTCTCTCTTTTCATTGATAAAGATATGGAATTGCTCTTGAAACTCAACCCTGATCGGTGAAACCCGAGGCTAAACGTTGTGGTTGACGTGATCAGGTGTGTACATCTGGACGGTGGAGAAAGTGCAATCATCAACTCATTAGGAGATGAAACAAAGTCTCAAAATCCAAAGTGTATTCTTACATTTACTACACATAGAATGCCGGTAACATCAATCATTATTTGTACTTTTAATTAATACGTGGCTATTTGTGGATTTTTTAAAAAACAAATAATTTTTTGTTTTGTTTTGTTTTGTGGTTAATTGTCACCTCCAACCAGGGGAAATTAGCCACTTCAAAGTTTTTGACCTTTGAATATATATATATATTTTTTTATTTATATATAAAATTCTCATTAATAAATATTTATTGAAAAACATTATAAAACATTGTTAAATTTTTTGTAAATTTACAAAAGTCAAAATGATTTTGACTTGCAATCTATTGCTATAGGGACTAATAAGATACATAAACACTAACCCTAAACTTATGTTAGGTATATATGTCGTTATTATATAAAGAAAACATTTGTACACATATGACCTTATTATAAAGATGTTATCTATGTTGTCATGATGTTGATCCT
>ML779840.1:271748-332558 GCA_009831015.1 Picea engelmannii | reverse complement strand
CTTATTAGTCCCTACCGAAGGCCAGGACTATAGTGATGAGTTCATCACTGACTTTTTTCAACGAGAAAAAATACGCTTTATATTCAAAAGGATATAAAAATGTACAAATCTATTTTTGCGAAAACCACGAAAACAAGAACTATGCAAGTGGAACATGCAGTCCATACAAACAAATCTGTTCCTTGGCAAAACCGAGACCGTTCCAGATCCATGGGAAGGCATCACTAAAAACAAAAGGTGGCCGAATCAAAGATTGATCATGGTGGTAGGTCCTTCATTGCCTTCCTCCCACCTTGTAAAACAGATGTGTCCCGATGGCAAGAACAAAGCTTTTTTAGAAAGGGTGTCCGCCTCGTCGTTTTCCTCTCTGTAGATATGAGAGAAGGAGAGCTTACTAATCAGAGGAGTGGCTTCACGAGTTCTCTCCTTCCAGCTTTCAAAAGCCGCCACATGGAAGTCTTCACGCTCGCTTAGCCAATCAATGATAATTTTGGAGTCACCAAGGAGTAATAACTCATTGATATGGAGACGACTTGCCATAATGAGTTCATCACTGACTTACTATTAGTTTGAAGGTTGACTACAATTTTTTTCATGAATTCTAATGTTATACATAGAAAAAGGTAAATATTAATTTTATTAAAATTAATATAAATAGGAAAAAATTGTTTTTTCTCAAATATTATTGGCTTGGCTCTCAACTTTGAGGACTTATTTCAGCATTGGCGGTGGCGTGCATTTAACACTTCTGCTAACACTTTATACAAATGTTTATTGCACCGTGTCACATCATTGCACTGTCACTGCAACTAACTTCATTGCCAACACACTTCACTGCCAACACAACGGCTGTTCATAAATGCAAACATCATTGCACTGTCACTGCAACCATCTTCGTTGCAGTCGATGGCGCATCGTGGCCATATTTCTTATGTTCACTACATCTGCACTACCCATCAAATATATGCCTTGACATGAGTGATTCGTCAGCCTGGTTCAAGTTAATAACAGGTAAAAACAAACTGCAATTAACCTATTAACTTGTTAACCTGGTTAAAGTAAAGTTAACGAGTGACTAACATGTTATCTTCTCTTTTGAATTGCAATGGGTCGGGTAATGAGGATTCAATTAATAGATTTTTGCATTTGCAGTCTGACTTATATATCTGGGACGTTTCATGGTAACTGAAATTGTTCAAAATAATTCAATGGAAAGAAAAGATCGTTGATTATTGGCCTATGGAAAGAAATTCAATGGAAAGAAAAGATCCTGAGAGGTGACAGTGATCTGATTCTACGATGGCGAGATTTGTCCCGACACAGACGGTATTGGTCCCTTTCGGCAACAGCCTCCGGAGCTGCAAAACTAGATCCGGCCTTGTTCTCCTCCTCGTCCTCTTCAAAGTCTATCAACGACCCCAACAACTGGGGCTTCTGGAGATGGGTGGAGAGCTTCAATGGCCGAATCTGGCCATTGCAGAAAAGCTTGTCGGCCGATGACATGGTGGGCTTAGTCGTCACGGAATCAGCCCCATCGAGCTCGGAGAAGCGCGCACTGAACTCGAAATTTGAGCTCCCATGGCCTCGTCGTCTTTCGTCGCCATGGGGATCCCAGCGACGGTGGTGGCCATGAAATTATGATCGATATGGCATGAAACCAGAGGATGCATGGGACTGGTGGGTGCACTGAAGAAAAAGCCACCGCCTCCGGGTCTTCCAGGGCTGGAAGGCGCGTTCACATAGGGTGTAGAACAAGCACTATCGTAATCATAATAAAACTTCCCATTCCCGTCGGTATTGTTGCTGTTGCTGTTGCTACTTGTGTTGTTAATCCTGCGTTTGTATATTTGCGGAATCCTGCGTGCTGTTTGCAAGTCGCGAAACATTGGAGGGCAACCTTGAGCTCGCCTGTCCAAGAACCCGCAATCGAAAAAATGGCTAAGTATGGAATAGGGAAACGGTCGGTCGGACTTGTTTTCGCTAATATATTGAAATTTGTAATAGATATCCCATTACCTGGCAATATCTTTTCTGCATGTATATCGCGAAATTCCGTGTGCTGTTTGCAGGTCGCGGAACAATGCAAGAGAAATCTTGAGCCCACTTGTCCGGGAACCCGCAAGAAAAAAATTCGGTAAGTATGGAATAAGGAAACGGTCGGTGGGATTCATTTTCGCTAATATATTGATATTTGTAATAGATATCCCATTACCTGGCAGGATATTTTCTGTATGTTTCTGGACAAGTTGTGTAGGAACAGTTAGTATCACTGTTTCCTCGAGGCATGGTGAATTGCTAGCATTAAACCTTGGTTATTGCATACTTGGTAATAAGTTCGAAGGTGGGGGGCACAAGAAACAATGATTAGGAATTGGATATTTCATGAACCCGCAAACCCGACGATCCGCGAAAGAGATTCAAAGAAATGGCCAAGTATGGAAAGCGGACGGACAGACTTAAAAATGGGGTGAAAATAGTTCCCCGTGAGATGTGAGGACCTGACGGTCAAATTGTAGGTCTCATAACTTTTGTGTGCAAACTATGTAACATAGAAGAGGGTATGATGTGGGAGTTCGACAATAAATTTGTATATCGTGGAAGTCGAGGTGCTGTTTGTAGGTCACAAAACAATGGAAGTGCAATCTAGAGCTTGCTTGCCCGAGAATTTGTGATCGGAAAAGCGGCTAGGTATGGAATGGATAAGTGGTCGATCAAAGTCATAATATAAAAGCATGAGTGTAAATGTGAACCCGTGAGTCCGTCAACCCACATAGTTAGACATTTTCAGAAAAATGACTAAGTAACCAGAAAGAGAAAGTAGAGGGGAAAAAGAAATGAGAATTTGGTTAAGTATAGAAGAGGGGAAAGAAGGGCTAATATATTCAAATCTGTAATAGATATTCCATTTCCTGGCGAGATCTTTTCTGCATGTTTCTAGAGAAGTTGTATACTTATTGCATATACTTGGAAAAAAGTGTGAAGTTGGCGGGCACAGGAAACAATGACTAGGAATTGGAAATTTCCTGAACCTGCCAACTCGACGATCCGCGAAAGAAAAACAACGATTGGGAATTGGAAATTTCCTGAACCCGCCAACCTGACGATCTGCGAAAGAGATTCCAAGAAATGGCCAAGGGTGGAAACCGATCAGACGAGCTTCAAAATAGGGTGACAAGGGTTCTCGAGGAGACGTGAGGCCCCTACAGTCAAATTGTATGTATCAGAACTTTTGAGTGCAAAATGTGTAACATAGAAGAGGGGATGATGTGGGAGTTTGGAAGTCAATTTGTATATCGCGAAAATCGGAGTGCTGTTTGCAGGTCAAGGAAAAATGGAAGTGCAGTCCGCCTATCTAGGAACCCACAAGCGAAAAAGTCGGTAAGTATGGAATAGGGAAACTGTCGGTGGGACTCGTTTTCGCTAATATATTGTTATTTGTAAAACATATCCCATTACCTGGTAGGATATTTTCTGCATGTTTCTAGACAAGTTGTGTAGGGACAATTAGTATGTCTGTCTCCCGGAGGCATGGTGAGCTGTTAGCATTAAACCTCAGTTATTGCATACTTGGAAAGAAGTGTGAAGGTGGCAGACACAGGAAACAATGATTAGGAATTGGAGATTTCGTGAACCCGCCAACCCGACGATCTGGGAAAGAGATTCCAAGAAATGGCCAAGTATGGAAAGTAGACGCACGAGATTCAAAATGGGGTGACAATAGTTCCCTAGGAGACATGAGACCCGAAGGTCAAATTGCAGTTCTTAGAACGTTTGGGTGCAAACTGTGTAACATGTAAGAGGGTATGATGTGGGAGTTCGGCAGTAAATTTGTATATCGCAGAAGTTCGGGTGTTGTTTGAAGGTCACGAAACAATGGAAGTGCAATCTAGAGCCCGCCTTCTCGGGAATTCGCGATCGAAAAAGTGGCTAGGTATGGAATGGGAAGCGGTCGGTCGGAGTCGTGATATAAAAGAACGAGTGCAAATGTGAACCCATGAGTCCGCCAACCCGCGTAGTTAGACATTTTCGGAAAAAATGACTAAGTAACCATAAAGAGAAAGTAGAGGGGAAAAAGAAACGAGAATTTGGTTAAGTATAGAAGAGGGAAAAGAAGGGCTAATATATTCAAATTTGTAATAGATATCCCATTTTGTGGAAAGATATTTTCTGTATGTTTCTCGAGAATTTGTATACTTGTTGCATATACTTGGAAAGAATTTTGAAAGTGGCGGGCACATGAAACAACCACTAGGAATTCAAAATTTCCTGAACCCGCCAACCCGACGATCTGCGAAAGAGATTCCAAGAAATGGCCAAGTGTGGAAAGCGGTCAGACGAGATCCAAAATAGGGTGGCAAGGGTTCCCGAGGAGACTTGAGGCCATGACAGTCAAATTGTATGTATTGGAACTTTTGAGTGCAAAATGTGTAACATGGAAGAGGGGATGATTTGGGAGTCTGGAAGTGAATTTGTATATCGCAGAAGCCGGAGTGTTGTTTGCAAGTCACGAAACAATGGAAGTGCAATTTAGGGACTGCCTGGGCGGGAACTCGCGATCGAAAAAATGGCTAGGTATGGAAAGGGGAAGCGCTCAGTTGGAATTGTGATATAAAAGAATGAATAAAAATGTGAACCCATGAATCTGCCAACCCGCGCAACAAGACATTTTCAGAAAAACGACTAAGTAACCAGAAAGAGAGAGTACATGGGAAAAATAAAGGGGAATTTGGTTAAGTATAGAAGAGGGAAAATAAGGGGATAAAAGAGTGGGAAAATAGAAAAGTGGAGGGCAATTTTCATAAGCAGGAATTGGTCTGAAACAAGCCCCATTGTTGAAAACCATCATTTTCTAGTCCAATATTTAATCCATTTACTCGTTTTCGATTGTGCTTGTACCATTAAAAAGAGTGTGAGCAAATGCTTTGTTGAATATTTGTTTTTATTGCAACTTGTGGGAGTAATTGTGTTCTTGATACATTCTTCCATGACTTTGACATATTAACTTAAGTATTAAACTTCTTGCATGATGGGTTGTTAGCATTAAAGCTTAATAATTGCATGTCTAGAAACAACAATGATGATCTTGAATTTTAATATTGTGGTTGATTTCAAAGTCCCATTTGACTACAACCACCATAGATAAGTTTTTTTTTATTCGCGAAGAAGAAATTTGATAATTTCATTAATAAAGTAAAAAGTCCTCAAATAGAGGCCAGGGGATGGACAACTAATAAAATGTTTCCTTTTGGAGTAAAGGAATCAAGGAAGCGGAAGGGAAATAAGAAATCGTTTGCTCAGCAAGGTTGAGATAAAACAAAATGTCTAGGGCGGGGCCCCGACTACCGCATCGTGAATTAGTGTTGCTATGTTCTATCTGCATTACAAATAGAATTGAAAGTTGGTTTGAAACTGTCTGAAGTTCATTTTTGTTTCCATAGAAGCCTGATGGGATTGACACAATGCATTGTCATATAATTGTTCAATGCTCCATATTAGAACAAATTACTTGAGCTAATACAATATTCAAGAACTATGAGACTATCAAACCATGCTAACGAGAAGAGGTGTTAAATCCAACAAAGAAGCAACAACCAAGATTCCAAGGCAATTTTTTTAATAGTAAATCCATAAAAAAAAATATTGGCCAGTGTATATCTATCCATAGAAATTGGACTGATTTCTTTGCACCGAAAGATTCAACATATTTGTCATAAATACAGGTACATGATCTACAAAAAAAAGAAAAAAAAAACATGCATACAATTATGTGTTGTTCCTCTAGTGGGACTACATGCAGGAGCCATCGAAATGCTTTTCAATAAGCATACAAAACTCATTACCATGATTTTTTTTAGGAATTCCTTACAATATTCTCCTCGGAAGGTTAATGTTCACTGTCGCAATCTCAATATCTTGCGGAAGGCTCGAGGCGACAAAGAAAGAAGAGCGTGGTTCCGCAGTGGAATAATTCTTTGGCTTGAAGCAGGTGAACAACACTCCTGCTCCTGACGCTGGCAACCTAGAGACATTGAAAGGCACCACTGAATTGTACAAATAACAAGGAAAAGGCCCCAGCGATAAGATTTTCCAATCCACGGCCGCCACTTCCAAGAGCACGGCATCCCACAATATCGCTCCAACAACCCACCCCAGCAAGAAAGAAACCCATAATTTTTCAAACGCAGGAGGACATAAGAACCCATCTTCATGGTAAAATTGATAGTTCTCATAAGATTCTCGTGAGGAAGAAGATGAAAAACGTTGTAGGGCAAGAAGAAGAGCCCGAAACTAAAAGTGAGGACACACTAAGAGACCACCTCTTCACAGTCGAAGACTTCAGGGACACAACCTGCATGAGCAATTCGAGAGGTCAAATTAATTCATTCTGGGCTCCTTATAGGCAAAGACTTCAGGGACACAGGGTGCACGAACAATTCCAGAGGCCCAAATTATTCCATTCTATGTAGAAGGAGATGAGTAGTAGGAATATTCCTTGCACCACTGGGAGTTCTGGTCCTCATCCCCTAAGATGTTAATTGTATATCCAGAGAACATGAGAGTGGTCCCACAATTTAATAATTATTTGGCTTGAAATGTATCTTTGGGAGCATCAAGAGACCATTTCCTTACAGTGAAATACTTCTGCCCAGAATGGACTAATTTGGGCCTCTTGAATTCCTACTCTCGAGCTGCAAAGCGGCTATTGTGTTCAGTGTCGGTTTCTTTTATGAAACCCCTTCCTTTGGTCTTGTGAGGGCCGCCATCGCCGAGTCGAGAAGTGCCCCCGTTATGATTTATTTCAATTTGGGTGCAGGAGTGGGAACAACACCTGCATTTCCATCATCCATCGTTGTATCACCATCCATCAGATCATCTTCTTTCGGCTCGAAATCGACTGCATCAACTTCTGCGCCAACCATCAATGCAGGCGGGCGGGCGGGCGAGCTGTCTGAGCAGGCGGGGTTGCCTTGGAATTCTTTGGATTGAAATATATCTCTCGGTGCACCAAGGGACAATCTATTTTTTTTCTCCTAGGGGGAGGGAGATGAGTAGTAAGAATATTCCCTGGAGGACTGGAACTTCTGGTCATCATGCCCGAAGGTGTTTACTGTATCTGCACAGAACTGCTGTCGAACTGCTGCCATAAGTTAACGAGAATGTTCATTTTCTCCAGATGATGTTTGAAATGAACATTCAGAAGGGATAATATAACCATTTGCAAATCTTGGTTTAATGCATATCAATGGGAGATCTCCTCGAGCCTTTCGCTGATCAATGACAATCTCCATGGTTCGTGCGTAATGAGTTGTTACCATTAAAGCTTACTAATTGAATATTTAGAAAAAAGTGCGAAGGTGGTGGTGACGATGAAGAGTGATTAAGGATTAGAGATTTTGTGAAGCCGCCAACCAGACGACACGTGAAAGAGATTGCATGATGCTTGAAATGAACACTTGGAAATGATAACACAACCCTCTGAAAATCTTGGTTTAATTCATAATGACAAATTTGTTCCAGTCTTTCGGACATTAATGACAATCTTAACGGTTCCTGCACGATGAGATATTAGCATTAAAGATTAATAATTGCATATCTAGAAAGAAGTGCGAAGGTGGTGGGGATGGAAAAGAGCGATTAAGCATTGCACATTTGGTCGACCTGCCAACCCATGAAAGAGATTCCAAGAAATGACCAAGTATGGAAAGCGGTCGACCGAGCTTCAAAATAGGGTCACAAGTTATAGTCATGAGATGTGAGGGGTCGATGGTCAAATTGTATGTCTCTGAACTTTTGAATGCAAAATGTGTAACATGGAACATGGCACAATGACGTATTTTGGCGGTAAATTTGTATATCACTAAATTTGGGGTGTTGTTTGTAGGTCGCAGAACAATGGAAGCACAATTTTGAGCAAGCCTGACCATGAATCGATGATGGAAATAATGGCCAAGTATGCAATGGGTAAGCAGTTGGTCAGAATCGTGATATAAAAGCATGAGACATACTTGGAACATGGCATATTGATGGGCTTGAAAATAGGGCCACAAGTTCTACTCAGGAGACGTGAGAGCCCGATGGTCAAATTGTATGTATCCCAAATTTTGATTGCAAAATGTGTAACACGGAACATGGGACAATGATGAACTTCGACAGTCAATTTGTATATTGCGGAACTTCGGGTGCTATATATAAAATCATGAGACATTCGGAAAAATGACTAAGTAACCAGAAAGGGAAAGTAAATGAGAAAAATAAAGGGGAATTTGGTTGTCAATTTGTAGATTGGGGAAGTCTGGGTGCTGTTTGTAGGCGACGGAACAATGGAAATGCAATGTTGAGCCCACCTACCCGGGAACCTGTGATCCAAAAAGTTTGTTGAATATGGAACAGGGAAGCAGTCGGTTGAACTCGTGATATAAAAGTATCAGTGGAAATTTGAACACGTGAATCCGCCAACCCGCGCACCTAAACATTTTCCGAAAAACAACTAAGTAACAAGAAAGGGAAAGCATAGGGAAAAAAGAAATGGGATGGCAATTTTCGAAAGTGGGTATTGGTTTAAGAAATCCCCATTGATGGTCATAACAGTAACTATGAAGTGAATTAAATAGGTGAACATGCTCTTCAATCAAGAAATAGATAAAGTGAGCCATGCTTATAGTTTCTAGGATGTGTTTGCATAAGAGAAGCATCGAAAAGCCACAGGAAAATCAATTTTGGGATGTTTAAGTAAAATTATTGTACTGTCAACTTCACCATAAGTATAACAACGACGAATTTGAATTTTAAGACGATTTTGAATTTTAATTTTCTGTGGTTGATATGATAGTTCCATTGGACTTCACATAGTATATATCCTTTTATTTCAGAATATTCCCGAAGATGAATTTTGCTAAGTTCATCGATCAAGTAAAAGTGCTAAAACGAGCCACATACTACATTTGCGTCAAAGAGATTATATTAAAAGGAAAAGTAGGTCTTGTATATTCTTTAAGATCATAGAAAAACCGCCAAGATCCCGAATGTATCATTAATTTTCCAGAACGAAGCATACAACCAAGAGCCAAGTAAACACCAAATGTATTGAAAATCGAGGCACAAGGCAACGCATGAACACAGAAGGCACCAAGTGAGATCCCATGTGGTATATGTTTCCATGAGAAAATAATCGGGCCCATGAGATATGAACAAAAGTATGCCAAACACAAGACAACACAAAACCATCGAAGATTCGACATTGTATCACAACTATAACCAAACCCCCAAATGGGGAACAAGAAACTTTCGGATTACTATTTTACCATGAAGCAATATCACTATGGACATTTGCTTCTGATAGTACCATGCTCTATCACTACTAGTTTTAACAATGCCAAATTTCCAATATTATTGGAAATACCTGATGGTTACGCCCATAGGAGCAAGCCATTTCGACGGTTCAAAGGATGGGTCTGATTTATTCACAGTTGGATACTTTGTATGGGGGTTGTCCCCATGCTTCCCATTTCTGGGCTGAACAATCTTATGCACTTGTACATCAACAATAAATGCACCTTCCTGTATGAATTCCAATTCTTGAACTCCCCAATTCTTATAGGGAGTTCTGAAGATCTCAAGCTCATGCTTCAACCCATGTAGAATCCTTTTTTTTCAATTAGGGCACCGAGAAAATGTAGATATCCTACCATAAAAGTATAGTTGGAGATCATCTTTTTTTTTTATCTGGGTATCCAAAATATGCAGAAATCCTGCCATGGCTATATAGTTGGAAAACATTTTTCCAATTTGGGCACCCAAAAAAGTGCAAACTCCTCCAAAACATCTGTTAGAAAAATAGGACCGTGGAGCAATAAAATAAAACAAATGCAGAAACAAAACATAGAATATACACAATACAATAGAGACGCAGGTTTACGTGGTTCACCCAGTGTGGGCTACGTCCACCAGAGAAATTTCCAGGTCCTTCCTTTATTATTATCCAACAAATGAAGGGATACAACCTACAACAAACCCGTTGTAACTTCCTCTTCTTTATCACACAGTCTCCTATCTCAGAATACAATATTCGCCATAATGCATAGCCATAATACATTTCCCTCATAATAGAGGGTTGCCTTTTAAGGAAAAAAACCCTAACATAATTTCTACCGTTAGATCTGCGACCTTATAATGAATGGTCCATATTTACAATGAAATTACAATATACATTTACAAGACAATTTTACCTTCAGGAGATTTGCCCCTGAACCCCCCTCTGCACTCCCCCACGTGGAAGAGTGTACATACTTTTGGGGTGTAAATACTTCATGGGGTATAAACACAGCTGAAAACAAAAGACCTCTGAATCAGGAAGATAATCAAGCTCCACAACCAACAATCTCCCACTTGGAGACTGATCTCAACAACTCCACTGGTGCTGTATATGCTGGACTCTGAACCTTCTTGGACCTGGAAAATTTCTCATCTTCACATTTATGCCTGAAGACCAACTGAAACTGAGCAAGAACTCATTTTCTCCCTGGTTACTCCTTTTGTTAACATGTCTGCGGGATTCTCGCTAGTGTGTATCTTTTCCAACTTCAAATGTCCATCTTCCAAGACAGATCGTATGAAATGGTACCTCAACTATATATGATTAGTATTCGAATGGAAGGCTGAGTTCTTTGCAAGATGAATGGAACTTTGACTGTCACAGTACAACCTGCTGTTCTCTTGCTTCTTTCCTAATTCCTCCATAAACCTCTATAACCAAATCATCTCTTTACTAGCCTCTGTAGTAGCAACATACTCTGCTTCTGTTGTTGAAAGTGCAACAACCTTTTGCAGTTTCGAAATCCAACTTACTTTTGTTCCACCTATAGTAAAAGCATACCCTGTGGTGCTCCTCCTGCTATCTTTATCACCTGCCATATCTGAATCAACACATCCCTGTAGAAAAGTGTTTGAACCTCCAAAACATAATGCATGAGTTGTAGTACCTCTCAAATACTTAAGAATCCACTTTACTGCCTCCCAATGTTCCTTACCTTGATTGTTCATATACTTGCTCACAACTCCTACTACATGTGCAATATTTGGTCTTATGCAAACCATTGCATATATCAAGCTGCCAACTACTGATGAATAAGGGACCCTGGACATGTATTCTATCTCCTTCTGTGTCTTGGGACACATTTCCTTAGTTAATTTGAAATGGCTGGCCAAAGGTGTACTAACTGGTTTTGCATTCTGCATTCTGAACCTCTCCAATACCTTTTCTATGTACTCACCATGAGACAATGTCAATTTGCGATTTTTCATGTCTCTTGCTATTCTCATACCAAAGATTTTCTTTACAACACCCAAATCCTTCATCGCAAATGAATTAACTAATTTCTTCTTGAGCACTTTTATATGCTGCATATTAGACCCTGCAACAAGCATGTCATCTACATACAATAGTGAGATAATATAGCTTCCATTTTCTAGCCTTTTGAAATAAACACAGTGATCAAAATGACATCTACTATAACCCTGTTCTGTCATAAACCTGTCAAACTTCAAATACCACTGCCTTGGAGCTTGCTTTAGGCCATACAAGCTCTTCTTCAACCTTCATACCAAATTCTCCTTCCCTTTGACCTCATACCCCTGTGGCTGCTGCATATAAATCTCTTCCTCCAAATCTCCATGAAGAAAATATGTTTTAACATCTAATTGTTCAAGATGAAAATCTTCTATTGCCACAAGACTTAAAATAGTCCTAATTGAAGTAATTTTAACAACAGGATAAAATATTTCATCAAAATCTATACCTTTCTTTTGTGCAAACCCCTTTACAACAAGTCTAGCCTTGTACCTCTTTATTCCTCCATCTTCTTCCTTCAACTTGTAAACCTATTTATTCTGCAATGCTCTTTTTCCTGTAGGCAATTGAACCAAGTCCCAAGTATGGTTATTTACCAAGGAATCCATTTCCTCTTTCATGCCTTGCTCCCACTTCTTTTTGGTGTCTACCTGCATTGCCTCTTCATAACATTCTGGTTCACCAAAATCAATCAACAATAAATAATACAATGAAGGAGAGTATCGTTCATGAAGTATACTTAACCTGGTAGATTTTCTAACAACACTTGTAGGTGTTTGAGGTACCTGTTGCTCATGTTGTTGTACATTTTGATTTTCTGGTTCCTTTGAAATTTCTTTTTTAGTGATCTCATCAAGCACTGTGTATTCTTGTTTTTCTTTTTCCTGTTTCTTTCCCTGCAACTGATATTTGTACATGAACTTCTCATTGAATATGACATCTCTACTCCTAATGATTTTGTTATTTTCATAATCCCATAAGCAATAACCAAAATCATTAACACCGTATCCAATAAAGGTACACTTCTTGAATTTTGCCTCAAGCTTTGTTCTATTTTCTTTATCAGTATGGACAAATGCTTCACAACCGAAAGTTTTCAAAAAAAAATAGTTTACCTTTTTCCCTGTCCATTCCTCCTCTAGAATTCTACCATCCAAAGAGCTTGAAGGTCATTTGTTTATTAAGTAAACATAAGTATCTACAACATCTGCCCATAACTGTAAGGGAAAACTAACATGCAATCTCATACTCCTTGCACGCTCCATGATTGTCCTGTTCATCCTTTATGACACACCATTTTCTTGTGGTGTTCTTGGAACTGTCTTCTCTCTACGAATCCCATGGTATGAACAATAATCATCAAAATCCTTGCTGTAATATTCACCTCCATTATCTGATCTGAGACACTTCAAACTTTTTCCTGTCTCATTCTCAACCAAAGCTTTCCATTTCTTAAAAGTATAAAAAAACATCAGATTTTTGTCAAATGCAATAAACCCAAGTTTTTCTAGTTACATCATCAATACAAGTAACATAATAACGAGATTCACCAAGAGATGATACCTGAGCTGGTCCCCATACATCTGTATGCACAAGCTGTAACCTTTCATTCTTTTTTTCTTTTCCGACTCTCTTCTGTTTTCCATAAACACAATGCTCACAGAAGTCCAAATCAATTTGTTTAAGATATGGCAAAAAATTTCTTTTGAGAAGTATCTGCATTCCCTTCTCACTCATGTGTCCCAGCCTATGATGCCACAATGATGTATCCACTCCTGTAGAAGCTAAAGAGATATAAGAGTCAATATTACCAGTACATAAATACAATGTACCCACCTTCTCTCATTTTTCTATCACCAATGATCCTTTGATGACCTTCCCAGTCTTATATGTAAATATGGATATACAACCTTCACTTGCCATCTGCCCTGTTGAAATTAGATTTTTCCTTAAATATGGAACATGTCTTACTTCTTTCAACAACCATTGGTTTCCATTGCGTTGCTTTATTTTTACCTTTCCCATTCCAACAATTTTGCATGGTGCATCATCACCCAAATGAACCTGTCCAAAATCACCTTAAACATAATCTAGAAAATGTTTCCTATGGGGTGTGGCATGAAATGAATCCCCTGAATCTACTACCCAAGACTCATAAATTTTATCTATAGAAAGAATCAAAGCATCTTGTAAGACATCACCTGTTACATTTGCTTCCTGATTTCTCTTGTGCTGTCCATCTCTTTGTTTCTTTGGAGCTCTGCAATATTTCTTCATATGTCATTTATTCCCACAATTCCAACACTCTTTCCAAGTCTGGATTTGGATCTGCCCTTCCTAGAATTCCCGCGGTTCCCTGGTCTCTTTCGTCTATCCTTTTGTCTTCCCCTGTTCTCCATGTTCAATGCATTACCTGATGTCTCACCTGTGCTTTTCCGTCACATTTACTCTCTAAGGATAACACCAACAACATCATCAAATTTTAAAGTATTTGAACCAAAGACAGAGTTACTTATAGCCATGACCAAGCCGTTCCAGCTTTCTGGCAATGAGCACAAGATTAGAAGAGCCCCGACCTCATCATCAAAGTACACTTTTACATAACTTAGTTGATTAGTAACCATATTAAAATCATTTAAATGATCTACAACAGATCCACCTTCTGACATCTTAATATTAAATAATCTCTTTATTATAAATACCTTATTAGACGCTGAGGTTTTTTCATACAATTTAGCCAATGCATCCATCAAACCCTTCGTTGTCTTTTCTTTCGAAATATTGAAAGCCATCGACGCTGCTAGGTGCAACCATATCATTCCTAGAGCCTTTCTGTCAAGAATCTCCCATTCTTCGTCCTTCATAGTTGTCAGCTTCTTTGCTATTCCACCCAATGGTAGGAATAGATCCTTTTGATATAAATAATATTCCATCTGCATCTTCCATAACATGTAGTTTTGGCAGTTAAATTTTTTGACCCTAAATTTTCCATCTTCCGACATTGCTCCCACTCAAACCGGGAACCCTCTTTTCCTGCGAGTTACCTTTCGCTCTGATACCCGTTGTTAGAAAAACAAGACCGTGGAGAAATAAAATAAAACAAATGCGGAAACAAAACACAGAAGATACACAATACAATAGAGACACAGATTTACGCGGTTCACCCAGTGTGGGCTACATCCACTAGAGAAATTTCCAGGTCCTTCCTTTATTATTATCCAACAAATGAAGGGATACAACCTATAACAAACCCGCTGTAAATTCCTCTTCTTTCTCACACAGTCTCCTATCTCAGAATACAATATTCGCTATAATGCATAGCCGCAATACATTTCCCTCATAACAAAGGGTTGCCTTCTAGGGAAAAAAACCCTAACATTATTTCTACCGTTAGATCTGCGACCTTATAATGAACGGTCCAGATTTACAATGAAATTACAATATACATTTACAAGGCAATTTTTCCTTCAGGGGCTTCGCCCCTGAACCCCCCCATCAGGGGATGATGCCCCTGAACCCCCACTGGGGTCCCGCTTGCCCCCGGACCCCCCAGCCGGGGGGATAGCCTTCCCGAACCCCGTAGAGGGGGTAACCCTTCTCTGCACTCCCCCACGTGGAAGAGTGTACATACTTCTGGGGTGTAAATATTTCATGGGGTATAAACATGGTTGAAAACAAAAGACCTCTGAATCAGGAAGATAATCAGGCTCCAAAACCAACAAAATCTACATCTAGCCATCATTTTTTTTCATTTGGACACCCCAACAAATATGCAAAATTCTTACTGGGAAATGCAAAAAAAATCAAAATAACCACAACAACGATTTGATTTGTAGTTAGTTTCCCCTTGTTTTTTCAAGTGCACAAAAGAGACAAAATATCTGGAATGAAAATTTTACAGCCATAGATGTAAACTCCGAAGAACTCGAGTCCCATGAACATTCATTTGGGTATTGAAGAAAAATTACATGAGATTTGTTTTGTTTCCTGCCAACGCTTGATATGTTTTTTTTTTTTTCCAGCCGATATGTAGTATTGCATTGTCCTCATTTAAGGTAAATTTTCTATGGACCTAAAAGTCGTGCAACGTGTAGATATTGTTTTCCTTTTTCTATAGGTATACTTCATATGGAAATTCTGCTAACCCAGGAAGCACATATTGTAACAGAGGCTGTCTAATTGTACAATGTACGATTGTGTTGCCCACGGTTCAGATGGTAGCATTGAGGTAATGCCTATATATGTAAGGGATTTTTTTACTGCATCGTAGACAATCAATTGTACCATCATTTATGAAAGTAGAGGCAAAAGCAGAAGAGTTGTATTTGGCACATACATGCTCGAAGGGGTTCGAGTACGCATTCACTTCAACCAAAACACCCTCAAGCTGGGCATGTGAGCATAACCGTTAATATATTGAACAATATCATATACAACTGCACACAAAAAAAAAGTTGCAAAAAATTGGTGAAGCTAATTTGTGTGAGCAAAGTGAGGATGAAATTGCAGATGTATACGCACAACAGTTGTCGAGCTAGTTAGTTTCTTGAGATCATGTACTATGTCTATTCACAATTATGTTACAAATGTTGCTTAGGTTGTGTGAAATATATTTTCTTTAACATCTATTTTCTTTGTTATATTTTTGAAGAGCATAAGTGGAAATTTCCCTTTATGCAATTGTTGTTCCATTGAGGAAAACAAATTTGATTAGGTGTCAAACAATTGCAGCTGCAACATGGAACAATGCAATAGTTGTGCAACATAATCGAGATACATGGACATGTGAAAGTACAAGACAAAACTGGATATGGAGAACGGTACCATTGCCACGTCATTCTCTGACTCTCCATCTTTTATATGGAGAATGTGTTGTGAGCCAAGTTTTCTCACGAATGTGACAGCTACACCAATGGTTCCGATTGGGTAAGTATCATTACTCTGTGCAAGTTGGCTGATTGTTGTGTCCGGGACAAAATGATATTCTAAAAAAATCGTGGGATTTTTTTCCAAAATACTTGTTTTGTTGAGTGATATAATCTGATCACAATCACCACGGTCATATACTATTTTGGGCAATATATTAAAATTTGTAATGGATATCCCATTACCTGGAAATGTATTTTCTGCATGTTTCTGGACAAGTTGTGTGGGAATAGTCAATGTGAATGTCATCAGGGCTTCGTTGTCTGTCATGTCAGCACACATAATGGATATAGTTTTGTTTTTCTTGTCCAAGTAGGTGCTATAGATGACCATTATGTTCCTGACGAACACTTGTCCAGTTCGGTGTCTGTTCAAGCCCTCTATTGATAGTATTTTGGGTGTTAGAAGTTTAGACCTGGTGACATTTTTTTAACATGAAAAGTAATGTGAATGGTAGTTTGCATTATTTTTTGTTTTCTTTTTTCTTGGCGTAAATGTACTAGTAGAGCACAACTTGGATGAAGTATGGAGCCATAGTTTTGCAACTAGACCTCTTAGTCTGCGGAACTTGTTCGGCATCTCACTTGTGCTCGTTGATACTTCTTGTGAACTGCAAAGTATGTGTTGTAGATGACATCACCATATTTATCATGGAATAGATGAATAAATAGCTCATGATATTTGTTTAGTAAACATATGAGGAACACAATGTATGAATTTTTACCTTTGGATTTGTTGGTCTATTGATGTTTGCGATGAGTGACTGCTCATGGCCATGTCACTAGCCCAACTTTTTCTGATGCAAGCATGTATAGATGAACATCAGAAGGACTAAATAGGCATATGCATTATATATTTCCCATAATTGTTATGAATGTCACATTTAGGGTTGAAGGAGATGGAATACGAAATAGGGTGTCAAGGGATACTCAGGAAACCCACTAGCCCGATACTTAGGATACTCAAGAGGCACAATCTTGAACCCGCCAGCCCGGGAACCCACGATTGAAAAAGTGGCTAAGTATGGAATGAGGAAATCGTCGGTCGGAGTCGTGATATAGAAGCATGAGTATAAATGTGAACCCATGAGTCTGCCAACCCATGCACCTAGACATTTTCGGAAATACGACTAAGAAAAGAAACCAAAAAGCGAAAGTAGAGGAGAAAAATAAAGGGGAATTCAATTAAGTATATAGAAGATGGAAAAAAATGGATAATAGAAAGTGGGAAAATTAGAAATGGGGAGGACAATGTTTGGAAGTAGGAAGTCTCAACAAAGGTCCATTTGTTCCAAATCATCGTTTTATAGTCCAATATTATATGCACCCACCCATTTTTGTGTTTGATTTACTAGCACAGTTGGTATACGTTTTCGAAGATTGTACTTCAGCCCCCTCTGTTGTGGCATATAAGAATTCATCTTATTGTCCAACTAATTTGTTTCTTTCAATGTAGCAACGCTGAAAATACAGTGGACATGAAGGTGAGTTAGTATGTAGAAAGACATGTAAAAAAAAGAAATACAGTTCTATTTATTTCAATGTAGCGGCAAAGAAAATACAATTCACACAAGGATAAGTTACTATGTAGAAAGATACATATTATCTACATATAGTAAATTAGGTGAAAATCAATAGAAAAAATATACAGACAATAAATGAAGTACTAAACAATGGAATATGGAATAATAGTAGAAGCACACACCTTTGTATCTCCTCTTCTACATTTGCGACAAAGAGTCCATCGTCTTCTCCAGTTATTATGTTTGTTTAAATGTAGCAATGCAGAAAAATACAATGGACATGAAGGTAAGTTGGTATGCAGGAACACATGTAAAAAACATAAACAGAGTTTGATTTATTTCAATGTAGTGCCACAGAGAATACAAAGGACATGAAGATAAGTTATTATGTAGGAAGATACACAATATCTACATACAATAAATTAGATGAACACATATATAGAGAATAAATGAAATACAAAACAATGGAATATGAAATAACAATACAAGCATGCACCTTTGTATCTCCTCTTCTACATTTGCAGTAAAGACTCCTTCGTCTTCTCCAGTTATTATGTTTGTTTCAATGTGGAAACACACAAAATACAATGAACATGAATGGAAGTTGGTATGCAGGGGAGAACAAGTAATATGTACATACAGTAAATGAGAATCAAAGGAATAGAATAAAAGATAGTTAGAAACATGAACCTTTGCTTTTCTTGATCCATGGTTGTAATTATATAGAGTTTTTCCTACCCAAAATATATTACAAGCTAGAAAATATTAAGAAATTGCATGGCCATAGCTGAATGATTTTGGTTCTGTGAAGCAAAGTATCCAGATATGCTTTGAGACATGGAAATATAATTTTGCAATATCTTAGATGTACATCTCATATTTCAAGTACAAGACAAATTGTATCATGGTTAGACTAGTCTGTGTACATGATAAAGAGGTTGTATTGTGATATGGGCACATTTCACCATATATGGTTAATAAGTGCGTTTTGTACATGTTTTATCTTAAAAAAATACAACAGACATTGTAATTGCACATGTAGTTGTCCAATTATTTGTTATGCCACTATTTTGTAGCATGTCAACACTGAAGTATCCTAGAATAATAAAGGTTTCATCCAAATGTAAATGGTGTGATTCATTTGAGAACACATTCATTATGTTAGCAATGTTGCACTCCAAGAATCATAGAAATTGAATATTGCAATTTGCAATCCACGGAACATCACTCTCGATAGCACCATCTAAGTATCCTTTTCTTCTACAAGAACATTTTGCAAAGGCATGTACGTATGGTTCAGAGTTAGGAGAAGAAAATGGAGCAAAATTTAAGAGTAGGATAGGTGGGCATAGAATAGGCGTCAGATCTTGACTTCGCCACACACGAAAAACGATAGAACCGCAGGTCCACTTGCGGGTGCAGGACATGAACACCGCAAAGTGAAAAAAAAAACAGCTCCAACTGTCGGCACAGGACCCCAACCTTGCAAAGCCAAAGAAAACAAAAGAAAAAAACAAGCAAAAAACCAACGAGGAAGCACGAACATGCCCAATTGTCAAAGGACCTCAAACTCGCAAACTTGAATCAAACAACAATAAGCAACAACCGATGAACCAACAAACAAGAAACAACCAATGAATTAGTAAACAACATATGTATCTCCAATGATTACCAAATTGCATCCCAAGCACATAAGGAACCCTAAACATATGACGAGCATGCCAGTAGAAATAATTAAACATTCTTACTTGCAAACTGCAAACAGTAAACAACAAAGAATGAATACAAATGAAATTATGGCATTGAAACTTACTCTGCAACGATGAACGACAGAAGCACAGGTCGAATTGTGGGTGCAGGACTTGGACCCCACAAAGTAAAAAAAAATAGCTCCAACTACGGATGCAGGACCCCAACCCTACAAAGTTGAAGAAAACAAAAGCAAGCAAAAAGAACCAACAGGTCCAACTGCAGGTACATGTCCTCAACCTTGCAAAGTTGAACCAAACAACAACAAGCAACAACCAACGAAGCAACGAACAAGAAGCACCCACCAAACCAGTAAATAATGTATGTATCTTCAATGATGACCAAATTGCATTCCAAGCATAGAAGAAGTATGAAACATACAATGGCTATGCAGCTGGCGGTGGACAACAATATTGTCCAAATTCACTGCAACATTGTATGGAAAAATTCAAGGATAAATGTACTGTGAGAAGCCTATTTAGGTAAACATTTAAGGCTGTCAGGTTGTTTAAGGGCCTCGCGATATGCAAACATTTAAGCTGTCAGGCATGTTTAAGGACCTCGCACTATGTAAACATTTAAGTTGTCAGGCCTATTCAAGTACCTCAAAAATAGTGTCAATACTCTAAACCTTTGGTATGTAAACATTTCAATACAAATAGAAATAATAAAAACATTAAAAAAGAACGTCAATGCTCAGAAATTTCGGTATGTAAACATTTCAATAAAAATGTAATACAAATTAAAAAAGAGCGTCTAAGCTCAAAAGTTTGGATATCTAAACATTTACAATATTGGGAACAACGAAGCTGGCAATAAGACCTCCAATATATTCTCTAATGAGACTATAACATATAAGTTTTTTTTTTATTATATAAAAAATAATGTTTTTACTTCTATAGTTCGAACAATATAGATGATGCGAAAATTTATAGTCAAATGACATATTAATATGAAGTCAACGAATTATCGATCGCTATAGTCCCTCTACACCTTCGGCAGGGACTAATAAGATAAAAAAAATCATCTTAATAAATTTATCTTCCATAAGGACAAATCATTAATCTACCCATTAGAAGGAATTTACACTAAGAGCTTTCTTTAACAGAATATAAGCAAGTATACAAATTTGATTATATTTAATCATTTTAATTATAAAACTAAAATACTTTATATATTAAAGTGTTTTTTTTTTTTAAATCAAATTTATGATTTATTAAAAAAAAATATTTTTCTCTTAAACATTAAAAATTATTATTTTATAAACTTTATGGAGAACTTTTCTTATTAAATAATTTTCTATTAAATATTTGAAAAATATTATTTAAAAAATTCTATGCATATATTTTGTCCAAAGAATCGTTATAGAGTCTTAATGTTACACATTCTTACATGATGATGTGTTTTCTTAATGTTACAATATGATGTGTTTTATGTTTGAGTAAATCGAGTGAATCGAAACTTGTTCTCTAGTATATTGATTGATTGGTTGATTTTAATGACGTCCACGAGGTTGAACAACCTAAGGGACCAAGATTATAATAGCCCTAACTCATATTCACACTCTTTTCGATGTCAGATCTTCTGTTATAAATCTTGACTAGAAGAATAACAATCTGGTTGATCTTATCCTTGTCAAATAGTTGGTGCATGTTGTCGACCTTTAAGTTTCTCTCATACTAGCTGCGGATATCCTCGTAGGCTAAACATTCCATGAAAAAGTGTCACTCTGTCTCGACCACATCCTTATTGCAGAATATGCAAGTTCTCTCCTCCCAAACTTCTTTGGATACCCTCCACCTACCGGTCTCACATCTAAGGTGATGTGAACTCATCCTTAGTTGTGCAACTAACATCCTTTCTTTTCCTTTAATAACTGCCCCTAAATATGTTTTCTCACTATGATCATGATTTGGGTAAACCCCTTGATTTAGTATGATTTTTTACACCCACTGTGATTGGTCCACATGTAAGTCCTAAATTTTTCAATCACTAACTTTTTTATTTTTTCCTTGGTGGTAGAACATTCATGCAACTTGATATTCCACTTACTCAACCATTTTTTATTTTGCTTCATCCAAGTTTTATTCCTACGGTCTAACTCCTCATACATGGATAACTTAGGCCAACGTTGGTTATCCATGCTTTCCACCTTCTTTAAATAGATTATTAATTTGGTTATCGATGTCGCCTCCAACATAAAAGTACCTGTTTCAGCTAAATGAATTTCATACGGGATAGTGGCTTTAAATTTGATATTGCTAGTAATTAATTGCTTCTAAATTCTTTCTAGTTGTCTCCAACTGTAAGTTGAAATTTGAATTCCCCATATTTCACAACCATAAAGAACAACCGATGTAACCAACAAACCAAAGAGGGTTTTTTTGGTTTTCCAATCCCAAAGTTCAACTTTCTGCACCTATTTTGGAATAAATATGAGGTTCTCCACCCTCCATGTATCCTTCTCGCCTTGCAAGTCTCCCAACTGAGCTTATAGTGAAAGTCAATCCCAAGATACTTCTATTCTTTCACTATCTCCAATTGGCTGCCTTCGAAAAGAAAGGTGATTGGTTTGTCTTTTCTATTTAAAGAAAAGATCATGATTTTGGTCTGGGTGATGTTCACTTGCATCCCTACCTCTTAACAAAAGTGTTCTAAGGCCTTTAAATGTTCTCTTAAACCATGTGTTGTTTTTGAAATTAGAATGATCTCATCCACGTATAAAAGTAGATTCACTACATACCTTGCTAGATGGACACCCTCTCCATCCGTCCTGCTCAACCATGCTTCCAATTTATCAATGTATAAACCAAACAAAGTGGGATATAGAGTACATTCCTATTTAATGCCAATATCACTACCAAAACATTCAGACATTGCTTCACTTGTTCTGATTTTAGCTCTAACCTTCTCATAAAGTTTGTGAACTGTCGCTCTATATCCATTCGGGATACCCAACTCTTCCATTTTGTTCCACAGTTTTTCTCTAGGCACTGTGTCGAAGGATTTCTTAAAGTCCACAACAAAACAATAGGTTGTTTCACCTTGTTTGTCCCATATTTTCTCTATCAAATGTCTAAGGGTGACACAATGATCAATGGTAGAATGCCTAGGTCTAAATCATGGACGCCCTTTTTCCCTCATCTTCTTCCCAACTGCTGATTCTTAGCTCTATCATGCTCCCAAAAATCTTTCCCCTGAGGGGGTTGACCATAATAGTGCGGTAGTTGTAAGGGTTATTGATATATCCATTATTAAAGAGAGTAATGACCACACTGGTGGTCCATTCTCCTGGAAATTCATCTTGAATGACCTCATCAAAAATTCATTTTATGTGAGGTGCAAAGAGCTCAACCCCCCATTTTAAAAACTTAGCTTGTATCCCATCTACGTCGTCCGCTTTGTCGATTTCTAGCTTCCTTATTCCTTGCTTGATATCATCCACTATGAATAGTTCCACTGATATTTTTACTATGGGAGGAGTATCTTTCTCATGTACCCGCTCATAAAGGAGCCTCGCGTAAACTAACCATTGGACATCCGTAATATTATTTTTAGTATGCTTTCTCCTTGGTTGTAGTTCTCTCCAAAATCCTTTGGGGTTGTGTTTTCCAAGAGAGATTAACTCCTTTCTTCTTGCATTTACATACTATTTTGTTTTAGTGTACTAATTTATCATATTTCTTCTTGTTTTCTTTGCCCAAATTTCTCTCTTTTAGAGATATATTGGTTGCCTTGCATTCTTCATCATACCATGGATTTGTCGGAAAGGTACTTGTATCCCTGTTCTTGGGATGAGACCTTTTACATGCACTTAAGGCCTTGTGTATTGTTGGGATCAACAAACTACTATGAACATGACCACCTGTCTCTTTGATTTTCTCATCTGCCCTGTTGTACTTTATAACCTGAAACTATTGCTTAAGAGAAACACTAAACCTTTCCCTATTTTCTTGATTCATGAGGATTTTGGCTTTGGAGAGATTTTTCTTTTGTATGCCAAGGATTTTATTATTGTGTGGAATAATAGGGAAGTCTAGCTTAACCAATAGGGGGGAATGATCAAATTTCATTTTAATAGGACAATCCCCTATATCAAACTTCAACACTCTAGCAACAAAACTTTGAGAGCAAATTAAGTAATCTACCACACTTTGACCATTGTAGGTTTTTCATTTGATACCCCATGAAGTTTTCCATCCTCTCATTCCATTGCATATAACCATTCCAAAGAAACTACAAAGCCCTAGTAATTATGCCCCAAAGTGTGTCATGCCCCCATTGTCATCTTGTGAATCTCTTTCCTGCGAATGATCTCCACTCTCTTCCAACCATAAAGGATTGTTTTCCCCTCTTTCTTCACTACTCAACTAGAGAGATTGGTTGTTAGTTGTCCTTGCATAAAATCACCCATTAACATTACTTATCCAAAGTGGTTGAATAGAGAGATATCTCTTTTCAATGAGGCATACATGTCTTTGTTGTCTAAATTTCTTCTTTTATAGATCTTTGAGTTTTTTGGTGCAAAATAACAAGCAGCTAGCCTAAAAGTAACCTCCTTCTCAGTTATTTGCAACCATATGTATTGTTTGCTTGGGTATTCTTTTAGAAATTTTACAACAACACACCATTTTTACTTTATTAACACTATACCTTCCCCATGCCCTTTGCCTGTCTCATTTCCTTTGTTCCCAACTGAAGTTTTCTTGTATCCCTTGAAATTTGGAACCTTGCATCCATCACGTTCATGCGTTTCTACAAGAATGATAATATATTTCCCCTCTGCTTGGGCCCCAACCCCATACCTCTTCTCCATGGAAAACCTCTGTAATTCCAACTTATTACCTATAAACAGTCCCATGGGGTCCCAATTTCCTATTTCTTATTTGAGAAACGATCACTGATTCGAGCCTTCCCATTCTTCAACCATGCCCATTTTCCCTCATTTCTTGTTGTTTTCACTTTTTCCCACTCCTTTCTTTGTTGTTCTTGTTGAGAAAAAGTCAAGTCCTCATCTAGGTAGATGCGTGTGCCTCTAAGAAATCCTCTATTTCTAAGGATCATATTCTTATCCTCTATATTCCTTAAGATAACTCTTACATGTCTATCTCTTCCTCCCTCTATTTTCTATCCAATCCTACTTGCATGGTGAATACACCTTGTCCATTTCAACTTATATTTAAGGAAGTCCCTTGCTAGAATGTTTGTCCTCTCATTTTCACCAAAGTCCCTCATCCCTTTGATAATTATATTTGCAGCCTTGCCTCATTTATCCTGCTCTTCCTTTATTTGTGTTTTGATTTGCTTCTCAATGTTTTCTTTTTGTTTGTTTGATGACCCACTTACTACTTGTGACCATGATTTAGCCTCTTCTATCCGATCTTTTAACTGATTTTCTTTAGCTTCCAAGTCTGCTAACGCTACCTGAATCTATTGTCTTTGTGTTGTATCCTCTTCTTTCACCAATTCTTCTTTCTCAACTCTGGTTATCCTCATATATTTTAATTCATGTTTCAAGGCATTCACTTCTTGCTGTCCTATTTCGATTTTAACCTACATGCTTAATATTTTTTCCTTGAGAGCTTTATTCCCCCCCTCTAATTTGCTCTTGAACTAAACAATTTCGTTTACTTTGTTGCCTTCATACCATCTTTTCTCTTCTAAAATTTTGAGTCTCCTTTTCATGCTCACAGGTTCTTTCACATATAGCTCAGATGAACACATTAATGGTGTTGATGTGGGACTATATAGGTATTTTGTGTCATGGTTAACTAATTTTTTGTCTTCTTTGTTTGCTTCAAAAACCTTTTCTTTGTCAAAATTTGGTTTGAGATCCTTAATTTCTATTTGCCTCACATTGGTTTGAGAAGCCTTACTGGATATGTTGTTCACTTTCGACAATATCATTGCAAATTTTTTCTTATGTGGTTGCCTTAGCTTTTAGGTCTACCTATGCTTTAGAATCCCCTTATATTGCTTTGCGTTTACAAAAACCACTCTTTCGTTTGTGTGTCTGGCATCTTTTTGATGAAAATATACCATAAAAGAACCCCAACCTCTTGCTAAATCCTCCACTATTACTGCAGGATGGTAAAATGGAGATCCATCAACAAGCTGAAGACTGTGTTTCTGGTAAGAGATCAAATCCTCTTGGTGGAAATAGTTTAGTAGTAGCAATGAACCACTCAACTGAGATTGTAAACTCCCATTGTACCCTTCCCTCTCCACAATAATCGAATAATTTGCAGACTTGTTTCCTGTGGTGCAAAGCACTAGTATTTTCACCTCCTGTACGTTGGGCCCCTATCCCACCAAGGCTAAAATTTCTTTTGGTTCCTCCATATTAACCCCCATAATTTTTTTGATGTGTTTTCTATTCCTACCGGGTAATAGTTAGACTTCTGCTTGTAGAGAAACTAGGTCCCCCTATAACCTTTCCCCGGATAGGAAACCCTTTGGAAGCCTGAAAACCTCACTAGGTTACAGAAACTGGGCCCCCCTCTTGAGATTGGGTCCCTCTATCTCTCGCTTCCAGAAACTCTATCATTCCAAAAACTCTGTCATTCCAGAAACTCCCCCCCTCCTGAGACTGGGTCTCTTGATCGCTTGCTTCCAAAAACTTTGTTGTTCCACATATGACCTTCAATTACCTGCAGAGACGACATTCGATTACTCTACCTGGGATTGTGCACTCACCATTGTATTTAAGAAATGAAAGCAACGTTGGATTGACTGGGGTCGAACATGAACTCAAAACACTCGACCCCTCCAAGCTTCCTCCGAAATCCACAGCACTCGCGCAATCCAACTACTCGCGGTTCCTTTGCGGTTATTGTGTATCTCTAATTTGTTTTGGGTCTGTACCAAGATAAAATCCAATTTTCAAAACGTAATAACCCTACTAGATCAAGCTCCTCCCTCCTATATATGTGACTTGAATTTATTTGTTGTACCATGCAAAAAAACCGCTCATGCAGAAGAAATGCTCATGTAATGCAATTCCAAGGTTTTTTCGGTACATGAAACTCTCTCATTTACCCTATCATTCTAGATACTCCGTTGCTCTGATAAGTCCTTAGTCTTTTCATTCAATGGCTCCCAGAATTGAAATGCCTTTCTACCAATCGACAAAGTTGACACGAACTGTGTCATTGGACGTCGGGAGATTTGACACCAAGAATGCAGATGGACATCGACAGAGTTGTCACGAACTATGTCAATGGATGTCGGGAGAGTTGACACCAAGCATGTCGATGGATGTCGATAGAGTTGATACGAAGTATACTGATAGACTTAACATGAATTATGCCGATAGAATTCGACAGAGTTGACATGAACTGTATCGATGGAAGTCAAGAGAAGTGACACCAAGTATCCCGATGGGATGGGTTCTCATATAGCGAAATAAAATGAACAGGGATTGTGTGCTCACCTGCAAGAAGCAAGATTCCATCCACGTGACAAAAGAAAAACAAGTTGGCTCTGTATATAGGAGTTCCTTAATTATGAAATATATAGTGACGATCTTCATACATGGGAATACAAGGAAAGGTGGAGATGAAATAAAATATGAATATATTTCCAAATTTCATTCTCACTAATCTTGTATGGATGGAACGACAACAATATCAAGACATGATTTTATTAATTATAAAAAAATATATAGTGGGTATCAATATAGGATTTCATTAATTATGAACTACCAGGAAAACAACCTAAATCCAAAAGTGTTAAGTGTTTGTTTACTAGCTTGAAAATTTATGAGTGTTATTCTACATTCCTTGGATTGGATGACATGCCGGAAATAACAAAAAAAGAGAGAAATAGTAGATTAATATAAGAGAGGTGTGCAAGAAAGTACAAAACAATGGTCTCAATTAGTTGCAAAATACCTAGAAGCTTTGTCAAGTTTCATCGGAAGGGCCAGAGCAACGTTTCATCATATCACAACTGATTGGATCTGAATGAATCCAAATGTGGTCAGTTGAATGACATTTTAGGTTTTTGTGTCCCTTATTGATTGTGATGGCTGTAAAGCATGGAGATGCAAAGAATGAAAACAAAACAGTTTATTAGCGAGTACAGTAATCGGTCAATTTATTAAAAAATTAACGAGTACATTAATGGGTCAATTTCTTAAACAATTTGACTATAATGGGCCAATTTATTAAACTAGCAGAGTTGACAAGGGCACTATTACGATATATGTATGATAAAAATTAAATTGCAGAATATCTTTTTTCATTTAAGAAACTGTCAGTTTATGTGCCTCTAGAGTTATGTGGAAAATTCTAAATATGTATGACAAAAATTAAATTGCAAAATATTTATTCACATTTAAGAAATTGATAGTTTTTGTACCTTTCTAGAGCTATATGGCAAATTATGAAAAACATATTTTTTTTTTTAATTTTTTTTTTTTAATTTTAATTTCTGAAAACTGACCTTCAAACCAAATAAAATTAGTCGTATCAATCCTTTTACCCAATCATAAAATTGAAATATAGTATTTTTGAAAATTTGAAAATTATTTTTTAATTTCCAAATATTTAGTTTAATATATATTTATTTGATAACCATTGAAAAACTTTAACAAAAAAATTGTATCAAAAGAAAACTTATTGAAAGTCAAAGTAATTTGGATCCATAATAATTACAATACTTTATGCCACATGCAGATATAATAATAGATACTTGTGCCAACTGATGATAACCTAAGATGGACATTCCTAGACCCATAATGAATCCCTCTAGTCATCCTTCACTCTCCATCTTCTTCGTATGTTGGGGATTTATAAATTCCATGAATTAGACCTCCATGTTGAATAACTATTGATCTTTCACAAGTAGAAGCAAGGATATATTAAAATTTAACGTGTGCGTGGATTGATTGTAATGTTCCCATTTTTGGATTCCCCTGCTTTGCAGTTAGAGGCAACCTTATGAGTTTATGTCAACTTGACCGGAGGAGTAAAATGTGGATAACAATGATCTCAGGAAATTTGGAGGAGTTATATGGGGCTCAAGCTTGCCCATTCACCATCTTTCATCATCAGGATCATTTCTGCACAATTCGCTCTTAGTTTCGTGGCATTCCGATGATTTCCATATTTTTGGGTTATTATTGAGCATATTTTAATTAACTACACTTAAGGTACTATTTGGAGCTTGTTTCTTTGAGAAATACCTTAGTTTAATAACTCATTGGAACCGAGGAGAAAATATCTACATGATAGGATGATGAAAAGTGACTTTTAGTGACTAGAGAAGTCATAAAGATGAATTAATCACTTTTTGGAGTAAAAAGGTTCAATAAATAAATTAAGTGATTTAATGAGAAAATATTAAAGATAAATTAAAAGTCACTTAAGGGGAAAAAGGTAAAAATGGGTATAAAAGAGAGTTAGGGACTCATATTCTCTGATTATGTTGATCATCATTTCACTTGTGTCTTTGAGCTCTAGCAACTTGAGCGTTTTGAGTGAACAAACCCTAGATATCAGTAAGGAGGTGAAAGATTAATTTGTTCTTGATCCAAGCTTGGCCAAGGTGGTGAAAGATTCCACCCTCACCATTTTATCCAGTTCAGAATCATTCCAACCATCATTTGTGAAGGAGGGTGCATCCTTGGAGGGTTTCTGCACAGAAAGGGTGCACTTTCTAAGGGAAAGAGGTTCGATTTGGGTTTATGGAGTTAGATCTAGTGGAGATATTGTTCCAGGAACATTTTCCATCCATGGGGCTACTCTTCTTGACATTATTGTGGGTTTTCATGCTTCATATTTATTTATTTACATAGTTGGTCGAATTTACCGAAGCAGGGTGCATTTGTTATGAGAGATCTGGTGTTTTGGGGTCAGTTTTATCATCTGCAACCAATGAAACTTATAATAGGAGCTAGCCATCATATCTCCTACAGATAAATAGTCATTTCATGAAGTATGGAGGCTAGAACCAAGCCATGCAAATCACTAGGATGCGCTATAGCCAATAAGGGCGCAACTCAGCTAGGAAATTCAATAGTTGGAGGAAGTAAACAAGTTTGATTTTGTATATCTTTTGCATGAACCTATTGGAGGCTCAAGGAAGCCTAGATATCTTCTCTCTATTGTATCTTGGAGGTGTTAACAACCACAACTTCCATTCTTCTTTATCTATTCCAGATATGTTATTCTCATGTACTGAGGTCAACTTATACATTAAATAAAATCCAGATTTGAGTTTTGTGGCTATTCTATTGTTATTTCTATGTGTTATATTGTTGTTTAAGTTTAGATCTATAATTTCAAACCAAATTTTCAATCAAACTTAACAATAAACCCAAAACACAATCTCCACAAACCACAGGTGTGAATTGTTTGACAAAACTTCTCAACCAAAAACATTGAAAATTGAAAAATTATGCATAGATCCATTTGGGGATCTTACATTGATTTAAAAACATAACGAGTCATCTGAATTGATTGCAATCAGTGCCAAGATGAGAAACCAAACATGATTGATACATTGACCTATGCTTAGCTTCTACCCACCACAAACACTACTCCACAAAACTAGCAACATACAAAGAGCTTGAATCCATTTTAATGCATATACTTACAAACATTGCAATGTTTATACTAAAAAAATCAATTTTCCAATTATGTGAAATATTTTAAAATAACCACTAAAGAGACATGTTTGTTCAATTATATTTCAAATAAAATCCACCCCTTTACCAAGTTTAAATTTAAAGCCCGTCTCTTCTTCTTTTTTCCAAGAAAAAAATCAATGTATTTGATATTTTGAGAATGAAATCAAAATACACATTGAAATCCTTTTGCCTCATTCCAGATTTATGCCTTGTCGTCACCCACTACTTAAGACCTATATAGTCATCCAACTGATGGGTCAACAAAATTTTCCTTTTCATCCCAGTCAAAAAACATACTCAAAACTTAGCGTAAAGAGGAAAATTTGACTAATGTTCCCCCCCAGAAAATGCCAGAAACCCAATCCTACACTAGAATCAATATAATGTAATATGATCAACTGCCCTCATGATATTATCCCTTAATTTTCAATTAAATGGCCTTCCTCCAAAGAGAGTTCTGCTTTCCACAAGAAATATGCTTTATGATTAAACTCCCCATGAATCTGTGCAAAATAAATTTCCTCATAGATAGATTTTTGCTCCAAGTTACTATCCATAATAGGCCTTAAAGTCATAATAGTAATTTTGATTTTACCTTTTGACCAATCTATAACCATATTGAAATCTCCTAGTACATGTAGCCTACATACATGCTTACCAACAACAACTTTAAGAAGTATCCAGAGTGCATAGAGTTCAACTCTATTGTTAGACCGAAGACTAGCTCTAAACTTCAGAGTAACATAATGAGCATTATTGAAAAAGAGTATGGCCCCTGCTCCACAAACTGTTGGTGAGACTTGACTTGCTTCATTGAAGAAACCCAATGGGTGGGTTAGATCAATACTAGGTTCTTGAAGTCTTCTATCCATTTTGAGTTTTGGGAGCTTCCTACCTTCTCCCACCACTATCTTGATTTGATGACACGACCTATCTATTTGTGAATCTTTGCCCTAAAAAATCATACTATTATTGTGTAACCATATCCCCCATGACACATAACATGGAAGATATTTTAGAGATGACATGGTTCGATCTATGATCCGTGTTTTCAAACATTCTAGCAAAGTTGGATTGTCCCATTTGTTTTGAAAATTATAAATATGTAGTACCTCTCCCCATACAACCTTAGTAAAGGGACATGTTTCCAACAAATGATCTAAAAATTAATTTGTATTCTTACATAAGATGCACTAACTAGGTCATATCCAACTTCTATTTGGACCATTATCCCATGTTAATATTCTATTTGCTAATTCTATCCATAGAAAAAATCTAGTTTTGAGGGGGCTTTCCGGCCTCCAAACCACTTTCCACCACCACAAACTCTCTTCACCCAAAACTTCACTAATTGTTTCTTCATATCCAAGCTTGGTAGTTAGAATCCCCATGGTTGGATTTCTAGACCATTTCATTTCATCATCATGTTCCTTCAAACAAATAGCATTGTGTTTAAGAAGGTTGATATATTGTGTCCACTCTTATGCATGATCACCTGAAATATCCAAGTCCTCAACCGCTTTCCATTCCTGGATCCCTGATCCTCGATTCAAAAATCTTGCAACATCTTCAAGACTTGTAATTACTTTGTGTAACACCCCATTTTCCTCGAGTCTGTAGTTATAATTATTATTTAAAGACTGGAACGAGAATACAATGTGAATGTATTTTCTTTGATTAATTAAAAACTTGCCTAACAAACTGATTGAAGGGTGGAGCACTAGAACTAGCCATCATACCATGAGAACAAATTGGCGATAGGATTGGGAGATTGCCTTACCTGCCAAGAAGTTGACCTTCACCAAAGAGCCATTTTTCCTAATTGCCAAAAGTCAAATTTTGAATTATCTCTTTCCATCTTTCCCAAAAATCAGTTAATGAAGGGGGTTGGTAGTTGAGAAACCAACCACCCATGATAATGGAAGTATGTAGAAATGGTTGGGATATCTAAAGAATGTCAGCCAAGATATAGCAAGTAACCACCTCGATCTCCAATATTGACCGACGAATGTCTGGAAATATGAAACCTTATTGAGGAATGGAAAGAGAGAGGACACATGAGGGTGCATAAAACAACATAGTAGAGGAAGAGACAATTTTGAAAAAGAAGAGTTGTGGGGAGAACCCATGAGCATACATAGAGTACATCCCAAGTAGGGGAAATTTCCAAGTGAATAGTCTCTCGAAAGCATAGATTCATACTATGAATTTCCTACAAAGAACCCTGAACCTGACCTAAGCAAGAGGGTCGTGAATTGATGCTTGTTGGAAAGGGAAATGGCACTAAAAGGGGAGGGCATTGAGGGACTGCAAATGCAGTGAGGGGACTCCCTTATGTTGTGGTAATCCAATTGAGAAGGCATCTGGGAAGTTCATGGAGGCCCTAGCTTGGTGGGTAGGAAGGGGTTTCTACTATTGACCGTTTGTGAGGGAGAGTGGCCTTCACATCCATTAACACCCTGAGAGGTAAAAGTTTCCCTAGTGGTACCATGACCTAGCATAGGGGTGCCCATTTGTAGAGAAGAATAATTCAACTGATCCTATGGTTGGGTGGAAAAGTGCTCACCCTTAGTCAATTGGTTTGGTCAGCAAATTATGAACATATAAATGCATGTTTATACTCCATTGATTTTGATGCATGTCTAATATGTAAGATTTCTATGCTTGTGTAATCTATGAACTTGTATGGGTTATGAGTAAACATCCAAGAGAGATGGATTGAATGATTGATTTGTGTTCTCTACATGCACTGCATTTTCCTTACTAGCTATTGTCTTTTGGAAGTCTGTGATGAATGGAGGTAATCTATGCTATGTATACCTAGTATGCTCAGTAATATATTTTCTTGTTATTTTTATCTTGAAAGTATATTACAAATACCCTAGGCTGAGAGCCAAATCTCTAAGAGAATTGCTTGGAATGCAAATGGAAGCATAGTTTACTGGCTAAGTAATTGAAAGAGATGTGTGTGTTGAGTTCTTATGCACTCAAGGATTCTTGATTTCCCAAGAATCTCATATTCCTTTTTTTCGAGCAAAAACATGTGCGATATTGTTCCACGTGGTCTTGATGACATCGCCTTGGTGTTGAAGGATAATAACTTCAAGAGATCATGTCTTTCTCTCCATAGCTCAGAATCTAGCATAGTGACAAATGTTGAAAAGATCTCGAGGAGTTGATTTGTCATAAGAGATTAGATTCAATGATCGATTTGAGTTTAAGAAAGGTAAGTTAGAGGGAAATAGGAAGAATTTCATATGCCCCACTAGCCTAATGAAGCTTAGAGGGTCAAGTGTGTTATAGAGTGGCATCGGAGTAGTGGTTCAAACACTAGACACGAATGGTCTAGAGATTGATCACAGAGATTTATATGCCAAGGCTATTATGAGCATGTCAAAAATTTATGTACTAAACTACCACATACAGGTTGCAAACGTTTTTCTTGAGATAATGGAATGTGAAATTGCAAGTAATTGAAAAGAAGGACAACATGTTTTATTTTCAGAATTTGTATGTCTTTTGTCTTGTTTTGAACTAGAATGATTCCTACAAAAAATCAATTATATTGATGAACACTAACAACAAATTATGAGTATGAATGGTAGTAGGGGCGTAGTCTTGATTTTGGGGTTGTTGTAGGCCAATAAAAAAATAATCAAGGCCAGGTGGGTGCATGTGTATTTCAATCTCATGATGAGCTAACAATGACCTCTATTTCAGCACCAAGAGGACACAATGAAGTGAAGGAAATAACAACAAAATGGTATAGCACAACATAGAAGAGACCTTGTGTATCATAGATGAAGAATCATATAAGAGGGAGGTTATAGAAACTCCTTTAGACTTGGAAAATATAGTGATAAGTATGAAGGTTGAACTTCAGAGCTACTAGGTTGATAATGAGAAGCTCATTAGACCACAAAAGAAGCAGACATAATTAAATGCAATATTGCTACAAACCTTTTATGAAATACAAAAGTAGTTGCAGTAAGGGCTAGTTGCCAACAATGCAGAAAGGGCTCACTCTGAGAAGCTATAAATCCCATCATAAATCCAAAAGCATGGTCCAACACTTAGCAACATAAGGATAAGTTCCTCAAGGAAAATGCACAGGAATTCCAAGAGGGACACATCTGATGAACACTCTTCAATGGATTCATCCAATAAGAGGACTTCCACTTCTGAAAGACTGTATAGTAATGAGACTAGTACCAACACCCATAAGAAAAGGAGGAAGGGACCCTCCAAGAGTTCCCTATATGAGGAATTTAAGAAGGCAAAGGTACTCACATTTTAGAGAGAAATCAAGAAGGGTGGGGAAGTAAAAGCATGGCTATTAGCATTGAAGAAATATTTATGAGTGAACAACTATTCTGGGAATATGAAGGTGAGAGTAGCCATCTTTAAATTAAATGGAGGGGCTTCCATTTGGTGGGAAGACCTTAAGAATGTCAAATGGGTCAATGAGAAGAAGTTGACTTGGAAGTAGTTTGAGAAGTATTTTAGAAAGATGTATTTGTCAGAAAGATACTATGATGGCAAGATCAGGGAGTTCCATGAACATAAGTTGGGGCAACTCAACATGGATGAATATGCCAAAAGGTTCATAGAACTATTGAGGTATGTTCCATACATTAAAGACGAGAAGGTAAAAATACAATGCTTTCTTAGTGGATTTCCACAGTCCTTTCGAGACATAATTGAATTTGATGAACCCGAGACACTTGATGACACCATTCGAAAAGATAAGTATTTATATGAGCAATCAAAACATTGGCGTGAGCCTCATAAGGACTAGAAAATAAATGATAAGACTAGAATTAAAAAGAAAGGATTTAAATCACCTCAGTATAAAAATACAGGAAAGAGTGCCCAATCCAATTATCCAACTAAAAACATGCATCAACAAAGTTATCATGCTCGAAGTGGGAATAGGCTAGAAAATCCCCCAAAGGAAAAAATATAAGAGAAAAACAAAGGACCACTAAAATGTTGAGTTTTTGGAGAATAACACATGCTAAGAGACTATCCTTGCAAGAAAATTGATAATAGGAAAATATACAATGTTCAGGAGGCTACCACTATTGATGATGTAGCCAGGAATGTACCACAGATATATGCAGTTGTCTAGAATGGACAAGCAGATCACCAAGAATCAATGGTGGAGATGTAAGGTATACTTGTCAACCAATATGTTTCAATTTTGATTGACCCTGGCTCTAACCTTAATCATATTTCACCACATGTTGTTGAGGCATGTGTTTTATAGAAAAGAAGGCACAAAAATCCATGGTTGGTTCAACTAGCTATAGGAACTAAGAGAAAAGTGACTGAAGTAATAAAAACATGCTAGTTTGAGATTAATGGGATACACACACAAGCAACCTTGAATATAATACCTTTGGGATCATATGATATGTTGATCAATATGGACTAGTTGGCAGAACATAAAGTTAAATTGGGCTGTTTTAAAAAGACCATGGAATGTGAAGATGATAAAGGAAATAAAAGGGTCCTACAAGGCATCCAAAAACATGTGTTAGTAAGGAAAATTCCAACACTGCAATGGAAGAAACATTGCAAAAAGTGATGCACACTATATACCATACATGTGTTAGATTCAACATAATATAACAAGCTGAATATTGAATACCATCCAGTGCTATATGAGTACATGGATGTGTTTCCAGAAGAAATACCAGAACTTTTTAACAAAAGAGATATTCATTTTTCCATAGAGCTTATGCGAGGAGCAATGCCTATGTCTAAGGTAACTTAAAGGATGAGCACACTTGAGTTGGTGGAGAGGAAAATGCAATTGAAAGAAATGTTAGACAAGGGATATATCAGACCTAGTGTGTCTCTGTGGGCAACACCAACATTTTTGGTCAAGTAAAATGATGGTACTCTCAAGATATGCATTGATTATAGATAGTTAAAAATATGACATTCAAGAAAAGATATCCACTGCCTGGGATCGATGACCTCTTCGATCAAGTAAAAGGGGCCATAGTATTTTCTAAGATAGATTTGAGGTATGGAGATCATCAGGTCAGTATCAAGGATGATGACATTTATAAAACTACATTTAGGACAAGGTATGGGTACTATGAGTTCACGATGATGCCCTTTGGACTTACCAATGCACCAACTATGTTTATGTCCTTGATGAATAATATCCTTGGTAAGTACTTGGACAAGTTTGCTTTGGTTTTTATTGATGATATCCTAATTTATTCCAAGACCAAGGAAGAGCATGAGGAGCACCTCAGGTTAATGTTGCAAGTATTGAGAGAGAACTATCTATATGCTAACTTCGACAAGTTTGACTTCTTTCATAGACAAAAATAATATTTGGGTCATGTGATCTCAAAGGAAGGAGTTTTCGTAGACACTAATAATATCAAGGAAATCATGGATTGTCACGCTTCTTAGAATGTTTCCGAAGTAATGTCATTTATGGTATTGGCTAGATACTACAAAAGATTCATCCAAGGATTTTCAAAGATCGACCATCGAATCACTTCATTACAACGAAAGGGAATGAAATTTTTATGGACAACATAATGTGAAGTGATTTTCCAGTAGCTGAAACATCTTATGGATAGTGCACCCATCCTAAATATTGCATATCCAGACAAGGACTTCTTGTTTTGTACGGATACTTTCTAGGAGGGACTCAATGGAGTCCTCATGTAAGAAGGGCATGTAATCAATTATGAATCCAAGAACTTAATGAGCTCGAGAAATGTTATGTTACTCATGATATGGAGCTTGCAACAATTGTGTATCCATTGAATATGTGTAGGCACTACTTGCTTGGAAGGAGGTTTGTGTTGATGATAGATCACAATGGGTTGGAATACTTGTTTAATTAGCCTCATTTAAATGTCAAATGACATAGGTGGATGGCTCTCATTAGTGAATTCGATTTTGAAATCTAACATATTAAAGGAAAGCAAAATCGAGTGGCAGATGCACTCAGTCAAGGTATACATCTAAAAATAGCTAGTGTATGTGAGTTAGACATAAATCGTAGAATCATAAATGCCCTATAAGGTGATGAACACTTCAAGTTCATAAAGGAAGTCTTGGAGCAAGCGCCAAGAGGGAATAAGGGTGAAGGATATAGACTAATGGAGAATGGGTTGTTGATATATAAAAACAGATTGTACATACCAAAAATTTTCAAACTGAAGGGTCCCATAATGGATGAGTTCCACCAGAGACCTTATGTAGGGCACCTAGGTTATCAAAAAATGATAACAATTGTAATAAAGCTATATTATTGGCCCAGGATAAAGAAAGAGATTGCATAATACATTTCCAAATGCCTAGAATGCCAACAGGCTAATGTTGAGCACATGCATCCAATAGGATTGTTGGAACCATTAACAATTCCATAATGGAAGTGGGAAGTCATATCTATGGACTTCATCACTATATTGCCTAAAATAGCCAAGCAACATGATGCAATTATGGTAGTGGTGGATAAGCTTAACAAGGAAGCTCACTTCATTCCAGTAAAATCCACCTATAAAGCAATTGATATTGAAAATATATTCATAAAATAAATTTGCAGGTTACATGGCATGCCCAAAACAAATATCATATCAGATCAAAATGCCAAGTTTACATCCAATTTTTGGAAGGGTTTATTTGCAAGCTTTGGGAAATAATTGTATTTTAGCACTACCTACGATCCTTAGATAGATGGGAAAATAGAAAGAGTAAATAGAGTGTTGGAAGATACGTTAAGAATGTATGATATCCACCAACCCAATAAGTGAGAATATTACTTACCCATGGTGGAGTTCACCTATAATAATGGCTACCAAGAGTCTCTAAAAATGAGTTCATTTTAGCCCTTGTATGTAAAAAAATGCAATATTCCAATTATTTGGGATAACCTAGTGGACCTTATTACACTTGGGCTAGATATTCTGAAAGAAATAGAATGTGAAGTAGCCAAGATCAAACAGAACTTGAAAGTCGCATACGATAGACAAAAAAACTATGTTGACAAAAATCAAAATAATAGGGAGTTCAAAGTGGGAGATCATGTCTACATCAAGGTTAATCTAAAAAAGAGAAGTTCTCTAAGAATGGGAAATTGTGCTAAGTTAGCACCCCACTATTGTGCACCATTTGTGATTCTAGGGAGAGTGGGTCCAATGGCATATAAACTTGCCTTATCTCCTACTGTTAAACCACATAATGAATTCTATGTATCCTTAATCGAGAAATGTGTTCATGATTATAATAACAACATTGATTGGAATGTGATATAGGTGGAACTTGAAGGAGAATTCCAACATGAGCCTTAGTGCATACTAGATAGGAAGGAGACGTTGCTCCAAAACCTAGCCATTGTGCAGGTCAAGGTGTAATGGAAGCACTTTGGATAAAATGAGGCTGCATGATAACTAAGGATTCCATGAAAGTTACCTACCCATTTTTGTTTTCTATATAAAGTTGATAATGTGAATGGAAAAACATTGAGGACGACATTCCTTTAAGGGGGAGGGGATTGTAACACCTTGCTTTCCCTTAGCCTATAATTATAATGATGACTTAAAGACTGAAACATGCAAACAATATGAATGTATTTTGTTTAATTAATGAAAAACTCACCTAACAAGCTGACTAAAGGGTGGAGCACTAGAACTGGCCATGATACCACGAGCATAAATTGGTGGGAGATTGCCTTGCCTGCCAAGAAGTTAACTTTCACCAAAAAGGAATTTTTCTTAATTGCCAAATGTCAATGTTTGAATTCTCTCTTTCCATTTTTACCAAAAATCAGTTAATGAGGGGGGCTAGTAGTTGAGAAACCAACCACCCGTGATAATGGAACTATGGAGAAATGGTTGGGACAACTGAATAATGTTATCTAGGGTACAACAGGTACCCACCTCGATCTCCACCCATGAATGTCTAGAAATTGGAAACCTTATGGAGGAAGGGAAAGAGAGAGAATACGCGAAGGTGCAGAAAGCAACATAGAAAAGGAGGAGATAGTTATGAAAAATAAGAGTTGTGGGGAGAAACCACGAGAACACAGAGATAAAGTCATGGGCAGGGGAAATTTCCAAGTGAATAGGTTGTCTGAAGCATAGGTTTGGATTGTGAAATTTAGGAAAAGAACTCTGAACTTGACCTAAGCAAGATGGTCATGAATTGATGCTTGCTAGAAAGGGAAATGGAACTGTAAGGGGAGGGAACTGAGGGACTGTAGAGGTAGTGAAGGGACTCCCTTGTGCCGATGTAATCCATCTGGGAAGGCATCCAAAGAATTTCATGGAGGCCCTGTCTTGGTGGGTAGGAAGGGGTTTATGTTGTTGATTGTTTGCGAGGGAGAGTGCCATTCACATCTATTAACTCCTTGAGAGGTTAAATTTTCCCTGGTGCTATCATGGTTTGGCATGGGGGTGGCCAGTTGTAGAGAGGAATAGTGTAAGTGAGCCTATGGTTGGGTGGAAAAGTTCTCATGCTTAGTTAGTTGGTTTGGTCAACAACTTATGAACATATAAGTGCATGTTTATAATTAGTTGATTTTGACGCCTATTCAATCTGTAAGATTTCCATGCTTGTGTAATTTATGAACCTGTATGGGTTATGAGTAAAAATACAAGAGAGATGGAATGAATGTATGATCTGCATTCTCTACATACACTAAATTTTCCTTACTAGTTATTGTCTCTTGGAAGTCTGTGGTGAATGGAGGAAATTTATGTTATGTATACCTGGTATGCTCAGTAATCTATTTTATGGTTATTTTTCTCTTGAAATTATATTTCAAATACTATAATACCCCTATGTAAAACCCCAATTGTAAATGTACATATACTTTATAGGCTGGTGAGCTAGAATATTTTGGGCTAGAGAGCCTTTGTATATACGTTTTGAGGCCAGAGTGCCCATGTGATTTAGGCCAGGGGGCCTATGTGATGAAAGACCAGTGAACCTAGAAAATGTAATATGTAATCACACTCAGATTATTAATAAAATACATCACTACTTCGTACCAATCAAACAAAATGGTATAGGGGGATAAGAACTCCACTAGAGTGAAAGCGGGCTAAGAGTCTAGAAAGAGGGGATTAGCCAAGGGAATATTATAATAATATTTCCTAAAGTATAAATTATGTGATATATCTTTATTCTAAGTTCCTAAAGGTGGGGAACGTATCACCAAGTGGAGCCCATGTAGTTCCCAACATGACAAGTGTCAAGTTGGGAACTTGCATATAAAAAGTGGGAACTTAGTGTAGTTTCCCAATTATGCTAATCATTCTCATCATTCTCATAATCATTCTTTCTATTTGGACTCCCTGCCATCCATCATTCGTACCTGTTCTTGGAGAGTTTTTGCAGTTGAATGTACCCTATAATTCCTTGGTGTTTTGGGTTGAAGAAGCAGGTTGTTAGGCCCGTGAGCATTCTGGGAATATGTTTTCCGGTTTCCTAGGTTGGTGGGTGTTGCATCCATAAGAGAAACCTTGATTTCCAGGTGCTACAATTCTCTGAGACTTCCTATCTAGTCTGTTGTTGAAACCCTGGAAGGGAAGTGGGACAACTGAAGGAATGTTGAGCAAATAAGGGGTACACTTAGGGTGGGACACGTTGTGGGGAAAGAGAGGTTGAGTTGGGAATGGTTGCTAGAGTTGGAACCTTGACCCGAGTTAAATTTTGTTGTCTTTTATACCTTAGTATGGCTTAGGAAGCCTTTTTCCTTGGTGTATTTTTGGCCTCAACTCAGGGGTGACCTGTTGCTAAGAGTTTCCAGCAGAGTCTATGGTTGAGAGGAATGTCTGAGGTCTATAACCAGTCAATGATTTACAAAATATAAGTGTTCTTATGATTTTTTATATGTTGTTAATTGTGTGTTGTTTTGTTATTTTTTTATATGAAAACACTCTTATAATTATGCTTGAATATTGTATGTTGTTATGATGCATGATTGTTCATATGCATACCATGCTTAGTTAATTAATTGATATCAAAGAAGAAAATTTTGTGTGGGCATGGCCCATATTGGGGTTGGGTATGCTACATTGTGGTATCAGAGCCACTAGTTCAATACTAAGCCTGCATGGGCCAGAGGTAGAGTGTTGAAGATGAATTGTAGAAATTACAGTTCAGAGGATGCCTGCAATTTGTTTGACAAAATGTTCTTAAGTAAAAGTTAAGAATTTCTCTATAATTATGGAATAATTGAGCCAAGGAGTTAAAAATATCCAATTTAAACCTCTAATTGGGAATTTTCTGGCATGTAGATGGCCGAATATTGTAAATTATAGTGCAACCATGGTAGAATTGGTGAAAATTCCCCAATTCATGAATGAAATATAGTGAAATTTATGCCCAAAAATGTGAATCAATCGTGTGTGGATGTAATTGGTTGTTTACAGGGCCGAAATTGGTCGTTAGGCCAAGTTATGCATCGATTTGTTGGCTAACATAGTGTGTGTTGTGCAAAATATTACCCTACGGACAGGATAAGCTCCCCTTTGGACAAAGACCCCTATATTTGGTCCAAATACATAAGAGAACAAGTGGTTTCTACTTCCCTATAGATCTAACTCAATCAATCAAGCAAGAGAGAAGAAGAATGTGGTGTACCTGATTGCGATGTTAGTCCTCGTTTCTCCAATCCTTGGGCTTGATCTCCAAGCTCCTCAATGCAACCGAAGTCCTGCAAAGACTAATAAAGGAACTCTTTTTCCTACTCTATATGATCAAATAAAGTAGACCTATCTATGAAGACTGAAATGACAATAGACAAGAAAATGTAGAACACATGAACTTGAAGGGAATAAGCCAAGTTTATATTAATTAGAAAGCCACAAAGAGGCACTTACAAAGAATACTTGACGATGAAGTAACTTCTCCAAGATCTCCTCATCTATACCTTCCATGAAAACCTTGAAATCAAAATTCTGATGCTTCTCCCAAGATCAAAGGTTTGATATTTGGATTCTTCCCCCCTTCACCTTGGAAATACCTTCAATATATAGGCTTGAGAGGCACAACCACCATGAGATAATTAGGGAGATGGTTGAGGATATGGATCATTAAGTTGGTATTTGATTCTAATGTAGATACATAGGGTAGGATTTAACCACAACAACCTCATCCCAAGAGATCTGGCCCTTAGGAAAAGGTGGAGAATCCCATGATTTCGTCTAACAAGATTGGCGCTCCCCCTAAGTGTGAGACAGAGTGCTATGTCACCCCCTAAGAATGGAAAGAGGGGAATCGTCTCCCCCTCAGCATGGGTAGGGGAGTGCCACCCTTCTAAAATGCTAAAAAATGGTTGTAATTTCCAAGAAAAAGGTATGTTTTTGAGCCCCAAATGGTTGGTTTCTTCTTCCAAACTGACTTAGGGATTGTGGAAAATGTATTTCATGGTGTCAAGGGGTTGTGACACTTATACAAGTGAATTAGACACTTGTTAAGGTGCATACGACACTTGAGATGGTGCATGTGACACTTAAGAATGTGCATATGTCACTTTGTGACACTTGCGACAACACTCAAGTGTAACATTTTGGTGTGTGACATATGCCCCCAAACGTGTGAGGACAAAAGAGAAAATGATGGCTGAAACACTTTACAAATTCTTCAATGCAAGGGTGTTGGAGTAGGATAACCTAACAGAAGCTACAAACAATCATCAATCAATATACATATATGTTCCATTTTCGAGGCAGGCATACCTATGCTCAGAATACACGATGACTCAAAGCATGGTTGTCGACCAATACACTACGGATCCATGAGAATACTGAATAAGGATATGGACATAAGAGATACAATGTGGATCCATAACTCCATGACATGAACTGATCGTAGCCACAAAAAATAGACAATGGAGCTACGAGAAGACACAACATAGCCACATATCAATACAATGTGGATATATGTGACAAATATATATCAGTAAGATTGTCAGCATGGTGATTGTACTAAAATATTTTACATGCTCAAATGATCTCCATCACAGCTTGGGAAAATCACATAACAGATTGAGCACCCAACCCAGGACCTTCATCCTGATCCCAATGTGGTACGAATCTAGCCATGTGAATAGTTGACTTGATGTCTAACATGGTAGAAACCACTTGATTATCGGTCACTGAGGTATATCGTTAACATGTGTGAGGGAAATCATCAATGATTATAGTGACTCCCAAGGCACCATAAGTACATTATAGTGAATGTGAATAAATGAGTTGATGTCGAACATCTGTGGTATCATCCGACCATAGGTCAATGATGTAAACCTATTGTCGAAATCAAGGAGGCTTGCCATTAGGGCATGTCGATTCGAAGGTACGAACTGGTTTCTAAGTCTAATTCCTAGATAATGTGCTGAAGTCGACAGGAAAAGACTCATCGAAGGAGGACCTTGATGCATCCCCCATCATTGACATGAAACTGACACAAGAAATTCATGTGAGATGGCAGATTCAATGAGTATGGACTGGCATAGGAAATGGAAACTGGTAATACTGCAGATGGATGGTTTGAAGTGAAACTTCCCTTGAACATTATGAGGCACGAAAAATGAATTGGTAGCATTGAATCGACGAGTACCAAGAATATAATGTGATGGCAATAAGAGAACTCTTCGACTGGAATTAAAAAGTATAGCGACACATGTAATTGGTATGAATCAGAGACAATCAAATTACCCAACTGTAAGGCGAGACACAAACAGGTGCCATGTTCAATGGTGACAATAGCTGCCATAAAGGATTCCAAAAAACTTGACCCACTTCCTTCAATTTTCTCCCCATCATGATTGGTGAGTACCTCTTTCTTTTTTAACAAGCTCGAGGAGGATAACACATGCTCAGTATAGCTCATCCTTTGGATGAGTCCCTCATCACAGGTTTAACAAACCTGAAGAAGGAGGGGTTCGGTCTTGTATGGGTCCTAGAGATTGGACTCACATAGGTCCTTTGATGCATAATTTTACGATCCCAAACAAGATAAACTTGGTGGTTTTTCACATTTAGAGAGTCTGAAAAGAACATAAAGACAACTCTGTGGATGACTTTTTCATAAATTTAGTCTCGCAAGCCCGAAAAAGGTGTAAAAAAATACAAGGGAGAACTCTTCTAATCATGCTTGATTAGAGTATTCATTTTTCTTAATTAGTATCATGAGGGCGAAAAAGAGATAAATTACCACTCAAAATATGCCCTTTCAAACCTTTTAACGAGTGTGAAAGGAATCAAGTTCACTCGATAATCTTTTCATGTTTAGGGAGTCTAAAAAGAGCTTAAAGGAGACTCCAAAGAGTTCCTTTTTCGTATAGATTTTATGAGTCCTAAAAAGAGATAAAAGTATACTTGGTAACCTATTCTCATGGATTAACGAGCACGAGAAAGAACAAATATTGAGCTCGGTAACCTATTCTCATGTATTTACGAGCATGAGAAATAACAAAGACTAAGATATTTCTAGAAAATATTACTACATGATGATGGGAATGACCCCCAAACGAGGATCACTTCTAGAAGCATGTCTCTCTAGAGGTATTTTCCCCCTATCTTTCATGATAGAAGCTAGTGGATTCTCTCCAACATCATGTATAGAGGTTGGAGACCTACCCCCTAAGTGTCGTTTCCTATAGTGACTCTTCTTCTTTCCTCGTTTAGGCACCTGGTTACTAATAAGAACATTTTCACTAGGCAGAGGAAAAGACAGTTCAAGTACTCGATCCAGAGTGAGGCTTGATTCGAATGGAGGGGGGTTTGTTTCATTTTTAAATGAGCTTGATAGAGATAAGGAACTATGATCATGAGCATCTGTTTATTTTTTTAATGACTTGACACAGGAAAAGAGCTATGCTCATGAATACCAGGTACTACCAAAGGATCAAATAATTCTATGGATTGTTGCACTTGAGTCGAAATCATATTTAATGTGGCAACATGCAGGGTGGTAGGAGAAGGTAAAGGAAAAACCCCCATGAGTGAGGAATCCTTAATGATACCTACTCCTACACTCTGAAGAGTAGAATGTCCTAGAAAAGGAACATTATTCACAACATGATTATGGAGATTTGGAGTTATATAGTCAAGTTGGTCAACAATGGTAATCTTTCCTTGATGGGGAAATCGTAAAATACGAAACACCGAATATGCGACGATAGTCATCGCATAGAGCCAACTACGACCAAGTATCAAATTGTAATCCAGGGGTGCGTCAAGTACTTTGATATCGATCGAAACATTCTTACCCTTCAATGTCACAGTGAAAGATTGCAATAGTCTTTGAGGTCAGAAACCACGTCCATCAAACGATTTCAAGGTGGTAGGAGACAGGGTAAGTTTAGGAGAAACAAGGGCTCTCCAACAAGGGAAAGACATGACACAGGTGGAGGCTCCCTCATCCAAAACAGTGTGATGGATGTTCTTTCCACCAACCAAAATTTGAATTTGGAATGCTAAGTGGTGGGACAACCTCTCCTTAAAGTAATCTAGATTAAACGTAATCAGATTCAACTCCTCTGGATCCATAGATTTAATGGATGACAACAGAGTTCTACGTTAACTTGGACAATGTTGTAGAAATTTGAGGGTTGACATAGCAGAATGCATTTGTGCCAAATCTTCAAAAATGTTATAGTTTTGGGTAGCGCGGGCATTTGGATTAAATGTTGCTTTTCGAATTATGCTTTTGGGCAGGTGCAACACTGCGTAAAAAATTGGCTTATCAATATGAAGAGGATTGGAATATGGAGGAGGAGTGGATGTGGAGGGATGATCGAAAACCTTTCCCTTAGCCCGATCACATGGAGGAGTGTCATAAGTATTTTCTCAAGTCGTCACATTAACCGCCTTAAACATGTACACCTCATAGGCACTCGTGGAAGCGTCCCCTTGGTGGGAATGACCTGTATTTCCCCCTTACAGAGGGGTAGGATTTTGTGCAACCATATGTTGTTGTTGAACTAGTTGGGAGGTTCCCTTTAGAAATTTAGCGACAACCTTATGATGAGGGCAATCTTTCATGTAGTGTTATTCATCATAGATCATGTAAGGAAACTTAGCCTTCCTATTTGGTTGAGTATCAACAATATTTGGAGTGTCCTGTTGGTTAGGAGATTTCTTGGATTTACCCTTGTTTTTCTTCTTACCTCCTGGTATTGGACTGGACCGCATTCACCTCAGAGGTTTGAGCAGGAGTGGAATTAGTCGCGGTGTTTGGAACATAACTGGGTTCTAGAGCAGGTCTTATTAGATCATTCGATGGGGGAGGACCATTAGGGATCAGATCGTAAAGTGTGTCAGACTGGGAATATGCCAAGTCCAAATAATTTACACGAATGATAGCCTGATCCTCAGAAACAAAATTTCCCATAACAATATCGCAGGCAATGGGAGGTAAGAGCAACTTTGTAGACCAATCCACGAGGAGTTGGTCTGAAATTGAAGCTTTAATCAACCGTCTTTGCCTTCTCCACTCATGAATATGATAAGATATGTGGGTGGAAGAGGATTGTTGGAGTGAGGTCAAAATATCTTTACCGGTCTCATATTGTATAGGCAAAAAAAAATGCATCAGGAAATCCATGGCAAGGAAATTAAAGTCGATAAAGGAGTTATGCAGCAACTCAACATACCATTTTGTTGTTGCACTTGTAAGTGTTCTCTGAAAAATTCTAAGACAGATAGAATCGTCCATCAAAGAGTTGGAAGAACACCATCAATGGAAATTCATAACATGATTGTTAGGATCTTCCCTAGGTTTTTAGTCGAATTTCGGAATGTCGGATGGAAATTTGGCAAGGATGGCGGGCCAAAATGACACATGCTGAATGTGATTGTTTTCCAAACACAACAGATATAGCAGATATAACATAGCCAATAATGGAATTCGTCGGTTAGGTTGTGAGTACTGGTGGTAACCATATGGCATGGAAACACCAGTAGGACCATATCCAGGTTGTGGCGAGATGACAAAACTAGATGGTCCTCCCATGTATGGTGGTTGTCTGGGTTGTCCACCCATGTAAGGTGGTTGTTTTGAATGTCCACCCATGTAATGTCACTAAACATATGGACCTCCTACATACAATGGTTGACTCATGGTCCCCCCATGTATTTTGGTTGAAGGGACTGTTGCATCAGAATTATGGGGTTTACGGATTGACAGGGAAAAGTTCCTTGCGGAGGAATGCTTGTTGGATTGGGTTGAAACCATAAAGGGTTAGCACGTCCTAGAAATATTTGTCCAGGGTACATGCCAGTCATAGTAGGGATAGAAGGACTTGCAGGAGCAGCTCCACCCAGGCTTGTTGATGTTGCAATCACATAGGTTCCCCCCTAGTAAAAACTTTCCCTCTGGCTCGAGGTTTCCTCCCAGTTGAAGGTTGGCATCCCATTGAAGATTGACCTCCAATGTAGGGTGTACTCATCTACAATGGTTGATATGGAGGCTGAGTATCTTGTGTAACTTCGGTTGTGTGAATGACTTGACTGTCGACCATCTGAACATTGGAATGACCAAGTAAAGCTCTTGGTGTGTGCATGTGTGGAAATAGTGAAGCAGGAATATTACCTGAACCATGTGCGAAAGAAAATGTATAAGAAAGTGGTTTATTCAGGGTTACCTGGGTCACCGATGTTCCCATTAAATAAGAAGCACCAGTATTATCAACTACAAGAATTGTGGAAAAATATAAGTTCCCAAGTCCTTCAGGAAAACCAAAATATGATGGGTTTGCGCCAAAAGATTGTGTAGTGGTGGAACAAGATGTTAAATTGTAAGAAGAATAGGCACCAAAATATCTCGTGGATGGTGACTGACTCTTCTATGTGTTGGACACGTCTAGGATCTATGCTCCTGATCTCAAAAGTTTGATCTTCAATCATTCCTTCATAAGAAACATTGTGTTGAGGTTCCTGAACGTCAGGTTCCATACCTTGTATACTGTGAAATCTTCGATCCTAAGGATGACTACGAAAGTCAAAGAAACACACTCCTAATAAAAATAAAAGTAATCAACCAAGCAACAATATTCTCAAGGATCTTTCGAAGATGAGAGATCAAGCCTCCAACGAAGAAATGAGAAGTAGTTAACCCGACCTCCACATAACATCCCTTCTCGGTGCAAGCAACCCTCACTTTCGTGGGATTACCCTCCAAGGGTACTAAAAGTGTGATACAAGATCTACCCCAAGTACCATGGGAATCCCCCCACAGTCACCTCTGTAAATACCTAAGAAAGACCACTAAGGATACCAACTCGTAGTCAACCTCCAGGCAGGTACAGTCGACAGTCGGGACCGAACGTATGGTTAGGATATCAAAGTCCAATATTCTTTCAGAGGACTGAGGACAAGTGGACGAGTAGAATCCAAAGGATTTCGAATGGATTTTGAGTTCATGAAGTACTGAGACAAAGTTAGTCAGTGACACTTCAGGAAGAACCCCCAGTATACACTCTTTCTACTACGATTGGTTAAGTTTTGGAGGGGTAATATTCGTTGCTCTTTCGCACACGACCTCATGTTTAGCCCTTGTGTGAGAGGGGGTTCCCGACTATGCTTATATGAAAGTTGTATTTGTTCCCTCTTTAGTTCTATACAGTCTGTTTAGTAGTCTTGGATAATTTACTCACTTTTCCTAGTCCAAGGACCCTAATCCTGTGCTATTGTTGGTGTGCTAAAACCAAAAAATCTTCTAGTTGATTTTATTAGTTTGTGGTTGATTTTAATGGCTTTCAGTAGGTTCATGGAGATGAAAATGATGATGTATGAGAGACTTGACTCCAATAGAATGCAAAATGATGATATGTAGTTCGTTCTTTTCAATGAATTTTATGTATGGGAAGGAGAAGAGTTATATTCTTCTTAATACAAGAAAGTACTAAAAAATATGCAACTTTCAATTTATGGGATCAATATTATGCCAAACTACCAAGTACATGTTTTCAAAAACTGAAATGCACATGAAAAACTAGCTCTTTTTTCCAAACATATACCAAAACAAATTTTGCTAAAGAATGCAAAAAGTTTGTTTGTTCTATTATGTATGCAAGGAGATATGCAAATTTTTCTACTTCTAAACTTTCAAATGAAATGAAATAGATCTATGTTTGACACAAAGAAATATGAGGCAAAAAATCAATCAAACAAAGCACACTAAAAAATGATGAGAATTGAAATAAAACAAGTGTGAGATAATTTATTCAATCAAGGACTCAAAGATGCAAAAGAGAAAGAAGATAAACACTCATGAGAATCCTCAAGAAATGAGAAGCAAGAAACAATTTTCAAGGTTGGGTTGTGGCAAACAAGAGAGTCCCAATCATCTAGAAAAACAAGATGTTTCAATGAAGACAAAAAAGGCTCAAGACCAAACAACCTTTGCAAACTCTAGTTGATGAATACTCCTAAACAATCAAGTAATCTGAAAGCTTTGCGAGACAAAGATCAGACAAATGAAAGGCAGGATGAACCAAGGGATCTTGTTAACCCAAGGGGACCACAACTAGGAGAAATTTTCAAACTCAAAGAAGAAAATGAAAATGAGTGATAAATGTCAAATTCTCAATCAAACAAAGTCAAAGACCAACTAGGAGACTATGGGCTAAAATCCTCTCAAAAGCAGTCTGAGAAAAGCAAGGAAGAAACAAGAAAAAAAACCCAAAAGAGGAGACTGGCACCATGTCCTCAAAGAGACAAAGTGTTATGGTGCTCCCTAGGAGACTTAGGGGGAGCTCTAGTCAGCTAATGGTTCCCCTTAAGATGCTTATGGGGAGCGCCAATCAAGTTAATGGTGCCCTGGTGTGAACTCCGGGGGAGTGCCAGTTTATGAAAAAAATCAAAAATGGATTCCACAAGCTCAAACTTAGTAGATACTTAGTCAATGGCTCTGTCAACTCTTCAAACAAGAAGCGGGAAGAGGAAAAAAATCAGACTAAAGCATCAAACAAGCAATATCTAATCATAAGCAAGGATCTAAAACGAAACAAAGGAAAGACTAGTCAAAGTCGATACATGACGAAGTCGCCATTTTTCTGTTGTGAGAAATCTTACCCTGCGAACATGCTAAGCTCCCCTTTGGATAAATTCCCCTATATTTGGTCCAAATACATAAGAGAACAAGTGGTTTCTAATTTCCATATAGATCTAACTCAATCAATCAAGCAAGAGAGAAAAAGAATGTGGCGTACCTGATTGTGATGTTCGTCCTTGCTGCTCCAATCCATGGGCTTGATCTCCAAGCTCCTCAACACAACTAAAGTACTGCAAATACTAACAAAGAAACTCCTCCTCCTAATATATATGATTAAATAAAGTAGATCTATCTATGAAGACTGAAACGACAATAGACAAGCAAATGTAGAACACATGAACTTGAAGGGAATAGACCAAGTTTATATTAATTGGAAAGTCACAAATATGCACTTACAAAGAATGTTTGACATTGCAGTAACTTCTCCAAGATCTTCTCATCCAACCCTTGCATGAAAACCTTGAAATCAAAATGTTTATGCTTCTCCCAAGATCAAAGGTTTGATATCTGAATTCTTCCCCCCTTCACCTTGGAAATACCTTCAATATATAGGCTTGAGAGGCACAACTACCATGAGATAATGAAGGATATGATTGAGGATATGGCTCTTTAATTTGGGATTTTATCCTAATATAGAGCCATAGGGTAGGATTCGACCACAACAACCTCATCCCAAGAGAGTTGGCCCTTAGGAAAAGGTGGAGAATCCCATGATTTCCTCTAACAATATTGGTGGTCCCCCTAAGTGAGAGACATAGCACCATGGACCCCCCTAAGCATGGATAAAGGAGTGTTGGTGCCCCCTCAACATGGTTAGGGGAGCGCCACCCTTCTAAAATGCTAAAAAATGGTCAAATTTTCCAAGAAAAATGTGTGTTTCTGGGCCCCAAATGGTTGGTTTCTTCTTCCAAACTGACTTAGGGATAGTTGAAAATGTATTTCACGATGTCAAGGGGTTGAGACACTTAGAAAAGTGAATGTGACACTTGGTAAGGTGCATATGACACTTGATATAGTGCATGCTACACTTAACAAGGTGCATACGTCACTTTGCGACACTTAGGGTGCGACACTCAAGTGTGACATTTTGGTGTGTAACAATGTGGAACAATAAAATCTACAAGTGTTGGACTAAATATTATGTATTTTAGCCCCTATATAGTCATGTATTCGATGAGGTAAATTGGTGTGGGATGGGGCCTGCCCATCCTTGCGACTAATGGAAATACACCACATGGATAGTTGCGCAATGGGCCCCAAAGGTTAATAATATGTGCTCTAAGTGGAAGTAAGGGGAAGAAGCATGAAGAGAGAGAAGAAGGAGGGAAATAGGGGTAGAAAAGGCAGGTTCAACATGGCTAGAGCGATGAAATGGCATATTTTTGCAGTTTTAGGTGGACTCAGGATGCTACATCAGTAGCCTAGTCAACATAAAACAATGGAATTTATTAGAAAATTACTGTGTTTTCCATGTCATCTTTTTATAGGCCATTTTTGAAGGCCTAAACAACATTTTAGAAGATAAAATTTGTACTAAACTATGTGTACTTGAAGTACACAAATTTCTACTTCTAAAATGAATGAGCTCAGAGAGAGCTTTCCAACAAACTAAATTATTTGTAAAATAGAGCTTGTATAAGGGAGTTACAGGCTAAACAATGCAAGGTAACTTTTGAGTACCAATTTACTCTAGAGGCCACAACTCCTTGCTCAAAGGTGAGATTAGGGCACATGAGAAGTCAATGGAAAGATCTTGAACCATAAAACACATCCACAGAGTTAGATTAAGAATCTAGGTAACCAAAAGTGTAGAATACAAGAGAAAATAATCATGTAGCATTCAGTGCTAAAAGAGGAATCTAGCCAAAAAACTTCAGCAAGTTGTAATTAACATCCCAGAGCTCGGATGAAGGTGAATATTGGATAGAGTGTTCAAAATATGATTATGAAAAAACCCAATTGAGATCCTATCAAAATCACAAATATGTTGGTGTAAGGGATGCATGGACATAACCAAAATTACATCTGGTTGAAAAGTGTGTAAAATGAGTAAATGAGTAATGAGAAAATAATAATAACTTTATGCTCAAGACTTAGAATTGAGAAAGAAAGCAGTCATTGGAAAGGTATTGGATAGAGTAATCGATGTAATCACCCATAAATGTGAATTGAGCTGTAGAATTCACAAGAAATCATAGAGAATAATTATAGTGCACTTAAAGGGGCATAATGGTGCATAATTTTATAGATTTGTTAAATTATTACGGTCTAACAAATCCTATAGCATGCACATTTTTCAAAGTTAAGGGCACAAACAAAACATAGTAAGAATATCAGAGAGAGAATAAAGTCATGGAAGATGTAAATAGAACTTACAACCATGACGATGACGCCAGGGGGTTGTATGTCAGCATGGGTAATGCCGAGACAAAGTCAAATGGGCATGGAGAAAGAAAAGAAAAAAACATGAATTTGGTGGAGACTATCAAAAGTCTGCAAAGAGATGTGTCAAATTATAAAGCTGATAATGAGAGGCTTATGAAAGTTAAGGAGAAACAGGATGGCATCAACATCAGATTGTTTCAAATCTTGGAAGGAATAGAGAAGAAGGTAGATAAGGAGACATAATCAAGTAAGTCAAGGTTTATAGGTCTCATGCCAAAAGAGAAGAATCTATAAATGCCAATATACATCATCATCACTCACCAAGGTACTCAGTTGGAAGAGCACACAGTAGTCCAATTTTATCCCTTGTCAGGAAGCACAAGTGGAGGTTTGGAGTGGATGAATTGCAAGGGGAATTCAAGAAGATAAAACCTTCTACCTTTGATGGTGAACACAAGAAATATGAAGATGTAGAAAATTGGATGTTGGGGATGAGGAAGTATTTTTAGTTGCATAATTATTCCTCATAGGCAAAAGGAAGAATTTCAATTTACCATATGAAATGGAAAGCATCAATGTGGTGGGACCAACTTGTGCATGTACAACACATTGATGAGAAGAAACTCACTTAGAGCTAGTTTAAAAAGTATTTTCAAAAAAATATTTGACCAAGCATTATTATGATAGGAAGATGAAGGAGTTATTTGAACTCAAGCTTGGGAGTTTGACCATGGATGAGTATGAAAGGAGATTCTTAGAGTTGCTCATATATTTTGACTTCATCAAGGATGAGAAGGTCAAGATTCAAATATTCTTGAGTGGGCTAGCTTCATTTTTCAATGATAAAACCTCCAACATTTGATGGTGAACACAAGAAATATGAAGATGTAGAAAATTGGATATTGAGGATGAGGAAGTATTTTGAGTTGCATAATTATTCCTAATAGGCAAAAGGAAGAATTTCAATTTACCATCTGAAATGTAAAGCATCAATGTGGTGGGACCAACTCATGCATGTAAAACATATTGATGAGAAGAAACTCACTTGGAGGTAGTTCAAAAAATATTTTCAAAAAAAATGTTTGACCAAGCATTATTATGATAGGAAGATAAAGGAGTTCTTTGAACTCAATCTTGGGATTTTGACCATGGATGAGTATGAAAGGATATTATTAGAGCTGCTCAGATATGTTGACTTCATCAAGGATGAGCAAGTCAATATTCAAATATTCGTGAGTGGGCTACCTTCATTTTTCAGTGATAAAATACAGTATGATGATCCCAAGACATTGGGTGAAGCAATATGGAGAGCCAAGTGCCTCTATGATCAACATAGATGAAGACAAAATTTCCAAAAGGCTTGGGAAGACAATAAGAAGAGAAATATGGAGCAGAGGAAGAAAGGATACAAGCCACCATTCTTCAAGAATAATTCTCAGGGGTAGCCAACTCAAAATGAACCCAAAATGCCAGAAACATCGGAAAAAGTCGAAGGCAACTGCCTATTAAATGTTGGGGTTGTGAGGGAGATCATATGTACATGTATTTCCCTCATAGAGGTGAAAGAGTGAAGACTGTTGATAGTGTACAACAAGCTGATGCAATTGAGGACATAGGTATAAGCATGTGAAGTATCTATGCAGCCCTCGACAAAACACAAATTGAATTTCAATTTCATATGATTGAAGTGGAAGGTAAGATCAATGATCAACCTATTGTTATTTTAATTGATTTAGGAACTAGTCATAGTTATATAGATCCTAAGTTGGTGGAAGGATTTCACTTGCAAAGAAACAATCTTGGGAAATATTGGCTAGTTTAGTTAGCCACATGAGTTAAAAGAAGAATTAGGGAATTGGTTAAGGAATGTCTAATGGACATGAATGGATTGAGCACAAAGGAATATTTGAAGATCATACCTTTGGGTTCATATGATTTCCTAATTGGTATGAATTGGTTGGACAAACATTATGTTTTCCTAGACTGTTATAACAAGGCATTTACTTGTTTAGATGAAGAAGGGAACTTGAGAACAGTTTAAGTCATACCAAGGGCAATATCTATCAGAGAAATATTAGCCTTGCAACTGAAGAGAAGCTTCAAGAAAGGATTCCAAACATTTGCATCGCATATGGAAGAAGCACCTAAAGATAAAGTGTCATGCATTGAAGACTATGTTGTCCTAAAATAATTTGAGGATGTATTTAAAGAGATATATGGGTGGCCACCAAAGAGAGATATTGATTTCCCCATTAATTTGATGTCTGGAGCAACCCCAATGTCCAAGACTCCTTATAGGGTGAGTACACTAGAGTTGAAGGAATTACAAATGCAACTTGAATATCTTTTAAAGAAGGGGTATATACACCCAAGAGTGTCTCCTTGGGGTGCCAGAGTATTATTTGTGAAAAATAAGGATGGGACCTTGAGGCTATGCATTGACTTCATGAAAATAAATAAGGTGACTATGAAGAACAAGTATCCTTTGCCCATAATAGATAATCTTTTTTATCAGTTGAAAGATGAAAATATATTCTCCAAGATTGACCTCTGCTCAGGCTATCATCAGGTGAGAATTAAAGAAGAATATATCAATAAGACGACATTTGGAACAAAGTATGGCCATTATGATTTTGCAGTGGTGTCATTTGGGTTGTCAAATGCACTAACTATATTCATGTGTTTGATGAATGGTATTTTTAGAAATTAGTTGGATAAGTTTGTCATTGTTTTCTTGGATGACATGCTTGTCTAATCTAAGTCTGAAGAAGGGAATGAACAACACTTGAGGATGGTGGTACAAGTATTGAGTGAGTATCAACTGTATACCAAGTTGAGCAAATGCTCATTTTATCAGAGGAAGATTCATTATTTGGGGCACATCATCTCAGAGGAAGGAATAACAATGGATCCGAAAAAATATAAAAGTCATTAAGGAATGGCCAACACCAAAGAATGTCTCAGAGGTGAGGTCATTCATGGGGCTTGCAGGTTATTCTAGAATATTTATTTAGGGTTTTCCAAAGATTACACACCCAATCACTTCTTTGTGAAAGAAGGGTGTGAGATTTGAATGGACCTCTAATTGTGAAAGAAGTTTCAACACTTGAAGAATTTATTGACAAGTGTACCAATATTGAGGATTGTTGATGCAAATGACGACTTCATTGTGTGCACTGATGCATGCAAGAAAGGGATTGGTGGAGTCCTTAGTCAAAATGGGGATGTGATATGCTACAAGTCAAGTAAGTTAAAAGAGCATGAGAGACACTATGCCACTCATGATTTAGAATTGGTATCCATAGTTCATGACTTAAACATGTGGAGGAACTATCTTATGGGAATAATATTTGAGCTGAGGACATACCATAGTGGTGTTGGCATAGGGGCAGACCCAGGGTTCAACGCTTCAATAAGGCACCAAAAAAATCCTAACTACTGGCCCTTTCGGGAACACCTGCGAAGCAGATGAAGTCTCACCCGAGGTAGAGGCAAGGGTGGTTGTAGGACTCCAGTGTCTACAACCTTAGATGGGACACAGATATGTGATTACAATACTCTAAAAAATCACTTAGCAGTTGCCATTCATTAGTACTTAACCTTTGTCTACAACGCAGATAAACCCTAATGACAACGCAACACAATATTCAACAAGATTCAACACATTCAAGCACTAAACACATCAACATAGACTAGATCTAGCATCTTATTCACATCATAAGGAACTAAGCTATCATATTCATCTAAGCATACATCAATGCACTAAGCATTAATCATATGAACCATAAAACAACCATAATGCACAAAGAAACCACAACAAAGGATATACATGGTTCACCCCCAACCTGGGGCTACATCCACCAAATCTTCGTCTTCTTTATTATCTTCTGTCAATCATCTACATGCACAGAGCCATAAAATCCTACTCCGCATAGGATAGGATATCTGCGCACACCTCGCCAGATCCTCCTTCCCCAAGCTAGGTTACAACACAAAGCCTTTACACAATCTCTTATAATTACTTGCACTTATCCTTGCAAGTCTCACGCAGTATGCACAAAGCACTTACAACTATCACTTGCACTTAGCAAATTGGCCTTCACTTTCCCTTAGCATACCCCTTACTTACATCACCTAGATTTCTATTTATACATTACGAAAGGGTCTAAACATGGGTAAACCCACGGGTCAACATCTCCATACCCGTTACATAAGTCCTAATCCCAAAAAATGCCCTAAAAGGGACCGAGATCCCATGATCTCTGCTTTGACTTGCGCTCCGCCTTTGACAGCCTGTCAAAGTCCCAATTTAGGTCAAACCTGACCAAGGATCTCCAAAACTTGGTCAAGGGCCAACAAGTGGTATGAAATATTTGTTTGGAAAACCAACTTTGAATGCCAAACAAACTAGATGGTTGGAATTCCTCAACGAATATGACTTTGATATAAAGAATATCAAAGGTAAGGAAAAAAGGTGATTGATGCACTCAGTAGGAGAGTGCATGAGATGCATGATACAACCATTAGCATGTACACATTTGATTTAAAAGATAGAATTTTGGAAGCTGCAAAATCAATTGTATGGAGATAATGGAAAAATTATAGCAAGGTAATTTTAATCAGAAAATTCAAGATCATGAGAAAAGGGAGGATGTAATTCTCATGTATAGAGGCAGAGTGTATGTGCCTAATTTTCAAGAGTTGAAAAATATGGTGCTAAGGGAGATACATAATGTGCCTTATGTTGGGCACCCGGGGTACCAGAAGAGAATTGCAGTTGTAAAGAGACAATATTTTTGGCTTGGTATGACGAACGAGGTTGATATTATATAGTCAGATGCCTAGAATTTCATAAGGTCAAAGTTGAGCACAAACATCCAGCTGGTTTGCTATATCCATTTCCCATTCCTTAGTGGAAATGGGAAATGGTGACAATTGATTTCAACACCAAGATTCCTAGGACAATGAAGCAACATGATTCCATTATGGTGGTGGTAGATAAGCTCACTAAAGTTGATCATTTTATTCCAGTGAAGCTAACTCACAAGGAAACTAACATTGCAAATATTTATATGAGGGAAATTGCCAGACTACATGGTGTGCTTAAGGAAATTGTTTCTCATAGAGTTTCCAAATTTACATCAAATTTTTGGAAGGGATTATTTAAAGGATTTGGGACAAATATAAACTTTAGCATAACATATCACCTAGAATTAGATGGGAAAACTGAGAGGGTCAATTAGGTGATTGAAGATATGTTAAGGATGTATGTGATGGATAAACCATCAAAATGGGAAGATTGTCTACACTTATCTTATATTAATGGGTATAATGCATATTTAAATATGATCCCATTTGAAGCATTATATGGTAGAAAGTACAACACACCAATGCGTTGAGACAACCCAGTAGACAGAGCAGTGATTGGGCCAAAATTGCTCAGGGAAATGGAAGAACATATAGTAAAAATAAAGTAGAATTTAAATGTTGCACAAGACAAGAAGAAAAGTTATGTAGATGAAGGTAGAACTCACAAAGATTTTAAAGTGAGTGAACTTGTGTTCTTAAAAGTGAAAGCTAAAGAAGTTCCCTAAATTTGGGGAACTATTCAAAGCTGGCAACATGTTTGATATGAAAATGTGACTTATTTGCAAGTTATAAAAGTGAACTTATTTTTCTTAATACTAAAAAAACTTAGTGAATAATTAAGAATTGCAGAATGAAAGAAAGAATAACAGAAACAATAAAGAAGAGACAAAGGCGAAGTTGATAATGGAGTTCGCCCCTCTTGGGCTACATCTCTGGGTCCACTTCCAATGAGTGACTTCTCTATCAATGATGTTCAAATGCTCAGATTACATCAAAATTCTCCCAAACGACATACAATGTTGTCGCCAAATCTTCTACAAGGCTCTGGATGAAAGGAAAAATCACCTCCCAAAACTAGGCTGCCATAACTAGGCCTAAAATCCACTTCTCCAATGAACTTTATGCGGGAAATATCTTTGCATTTACAACAATACCAAGGAAATTCTTCACAATATGAACCATATAATGCCATGAAAAATTTCCTTTGTTTATATAACAAAGGTCGATAATTCAAAATACATTTGATCCGATTTTTATGGTCATCGAATATTTGATTAGCCAAAATTAATATGGTATATTAAACCATATAATATATGGTCTAACAAAATGAAATATAATAATAATAATAATAATAACAATATATATAATTATATATATTCGATTTGTTTCCATGCCATACAAGGCATATAATTATACCATAGTAGTTAGACCCAAATCCAAACCATATATGCAGATTATTATATGGTTATTTGATGGATAAAATTTTGGAATTTAGTGGAGAAATTTGTGGTTCAAATCCCACGAAATCCTCATATCACCTCTTTACATGAATAAAAGCTTCATGTGGTTTTTGACCTCCACTTTATTTAAATAATATATGGGATTATTATTATTTAAATAATATAAGGTTTAGGGTTGCCGACATTCTAGAAGGTCCACGTGGCATTCTCAAACCTTGCCATGTGTCAGTGCCAGATATTGTCACATGTCAACACTGTACCTTGCCACATCAACTACATAGTCAGCTGGCACATCACCAATCATACAGTTCCATGTCACGATTTGTATAACCATGTGTCAACCTCTAGGTGTGCCACGTGGTAGTCTCTACACATGTTTTGCCTTCAACTTTTGAAGGCCATAACTTTTGCATATGATGTCCATTTTAACCCATTAAAGTTGTGTTGAAAAGTTCTCATCAAGTTCTTCAACATGGAGCCCTTTTCACCAACATTTAAGAACACCAAATTTTCGGTCAAAAATCCACCTGGATCATTCCTCCCCACTGAGAAGATTTTGGACCACCAAAAGTCTGGTTCATTTAGAAATAAAGTGAGGATATTTTCGTCTCACTTGTCCAATATCATTCATCACTTATGCTTGAACAATGATCATCCGAGTCATCACAACAAAGATGAAAACTTAAATGGCATCGTTGATCAAGTTAATCATTCCTTCCATTTCCCAAACATTAGTATTCATTTTTTAAAATTCTATCCATACACCACGAACTATTAGAAAACTAAGCAACAAAACTGAATACAAAAATGTGAAAGAGAATGAATCAACAACACATTTGTCCTTCTTAACTGGAACAACATTAACCAAAGCATCTGTTTTACTTTCAACCATAGATTTTAAACTTCGATCCTGGACACTTTCAGGCAACATCATCTCATTCTGTACTTTTTGTGAATCCTGAAATATCTCATTATAGTTAGCATCAAACTTAACTACATCCTTTCTAGGATCACATTCTTTCGTAACAAACATGAGTGACAAGTTTTTTCTTGCATTAACTAGTGTTTTCATTTTCCCAGTACTGACAATAGACAAATCGATTTTCATCTTATGATCTATCACATTGAACTCAATCCCATATTTGAATAAATGATACATGTTATGTTCCTTGTAGAAAATTTCCTTCCTGTCATATAAATATGGACTTCCCAAAACAATCTCGCAGATGTCAAGTCGAACCACATCTAACTCTACCTCATTAATGAAACTGGATGTGACTACAAATCTTAATTTACATTGTTTAGTTACGTGTAACTTAGCATTATCACAAACCCAACTCAAAGGATACCGTCTCGGATGAGGCTTAGTTTTCAATCCCAAATTCTTAAAAACTTGCTTTCAAATAAGATTAACCTGCGATTCATTATAAAAAAAGTGTGTCTATATTAGTGTGTTTTGAGATGACTCGTATTGTTGATTAGGGTTGGTTGTCATTGATGTCAACCCTTGAATAAAGCCCCATAGCACAAAGGTTTGGGTAATGAACCCAATATTGTTTGATGTAAATATGACTCATTATTGTCTTGTCATGGTCGATAAGAAGTAAAGATGGATGAGCTCCAAAGTGGTCCCCTTATGGTGAAAGCCCTCATGGGAGGATGCTTTGCAGAGTAAGAGAACCCATGCTTAATTGTGGAATAATGAGATCCTAGATGGATAGTGCTTGTAATTCCATTTTCGGTGGTATGTGGAACGCCACATAACTCCTCACGATTAGAGAGTTATGGCCATGAGAAGTTGGAGACCCCAGGTTTGGGTAATGGACCCAAGTTTGTTTGATGGATAATGGTACGAGTTATGATATATTTTAAGATA
>ML779840.1:183289-254577 GCA_009831015.1 Picea engelmannii | reverse complement strand
AATTATTTCAATAATAAATTTAATGGAGAAATTAGAAGTGGGTTAACACTAAAATAAGGAAAGTGGGGCCAAGTGACCTAGAAGATGTTTTTAAGGAAGCTACTTGGAGAGTATAAATAAGAGGCAAGGCTCTCTCATTTTAAAATACACTTGAGAATATTGAATATCTATAGGTGTTTAAGGTAACCAAGGATATCTAAGCTGAAATTTTGAGGGAAGGTGAAGAAAAGAAGGCTGAAATGCAAGGAAGGATAAATTCTTTTGATGGTGCTTTCTAAGGTATGTTATTTATAGGTCTTCTCACCATTTTTGCTATAAATTGTTTTATATAATGATTCAAACCGTGAAATTTCTATTCCATTGAGAAAACATATCCAATTATTTTTGGTAAAAAATTCATCTTGTGGGTCATTGTATTTTTGGAGTTACACTTCGTGGAAAATAGGGTTTGTGGCTAGTCCTGAAACTAGTCAAAAACAGGTGTTTCGGGTAAAAACATCACAATGTATTCATAACATATACAAATTTAGTGAAACCAAATGTATTGGTTAAGGTACAATCTGTATTATTTTTTGTAGTAGTTTCATATCAATTGAACAAATATTTCATGTGGGGCACGCTCTACAAGGTCACTCTCTAGAATAAGCTATAATTCAATAAGGTATGTCATTTTTTCTATAACTCCTTTTCTGAGAGGTTCCAAGTAGTGACACCTAGAGGAATTGCATAAAACAAACTAAAGAACATTGTGTATCAGTTTCATATATTTATACATTATAGGTACAAAGTTATGATTACTTCAAGTTAGGGTTGTTGACTAATCCAAAACTAGGCATGCGAGACTAAAGAAAAGTTTGATGAAAATGATAGTCTCTTGTTGTTGAAGTTAATGAAGGTTTGCAGGAATGTGATCATATACACCAGGTCTATTACAGAGATACAAATCAGATTTGGATGATGAAATTGATGAAGGCTTTTGGTTGAGGTACATGTTGAGTACATGGTTGAGACAAGTAGTTGATGAGTTGGCACATACATGAGGTGTATAGTTGATGGTGTTGGTACATATTGATGATTCGTAGTTGATGAGTAGTTGACACATGATTGGTACATACTTGGTACATGGTTGGATGCACTTGTTTATGGTACAGGTTGATTACAGGTTATTTGGTATAGGTTGGTGCATGGTTGATGCACTTGTTTATGGTACAGGTTGATTACAGGTTGAGGTACAGGTTGATGCATGATTCATATTTATTTGTACAGGTTTACAATGGTATATATCACAGTGACAGGTCGACAGTGGTTCCATCATGCTACTTCTACTTCAGGGCGGTTGGATGGGGCAAAGACATGTGGTTGTAGCCACCTTCCGGTTGTAGTCAGAGAACATAGGGGGTTGTAGCCTCCTTCTCGTTGTAGCCAGAGAATTGGGGAGTTGGAGCTTCCCTTAGGTTGTAGCCTGAGAAACTAGGGGGTTGGAGCCTTCTTCCAGTTGCAGCTGGAAAACAAAGGAAGTTGGTGCTTCCAATGAATGTAATTCTTCAAGACATATAAGAAAAAGCATTCTATGGTTTTATCTCGATTTGGGTTTCCACGTAAAACACTGGTGTAATGTGCATGTGTATGTGTATGTTTGTTCATTTGTTCATTTCTTATTTACTCTGTGGTTATTGGATGATAATGCTTCATTGATATAACACTTGGATTATATGGTTAAAAAGGATTAAATTTCTCTATTACTGATTCACCCCCGTTCTCAGTCAAGGGAATATTAAAATAATATTTCCTAAAGTATATATTATGTGATATATCTTTATTCTAAGTTCCTAAGTGTGGGGAACGCATCACTAAGTGGAGCCCATGTAGTTCCCAACATGCCAAGTGTCAGGTTGGTAACATGCATATATAAAGTGGGAACTTAATGTACTTTCCCACTTATTCTAATCATTCTCATCATTCTCACAATCATTCATGCCATTTGTACTCCCTGCCATCCATCATTTGTACCAATGCTTGGAGAGTTTTTGCAGCTTAATGTACCTAGTAATTCCTTGGTGGTTTGGGTTGAAGAAGAAGGTTGTTAGGCCCATGAGCATTATGGTTTTTTCTGGTTTGTTAGGTTGGTGGGTGTTGCAGTCCTGAGAGCAACCTTGAGTTCCAGGTGCTATAGTGCTTTGAGACTTCCTGTCTAGTCTATTGTTGAAGCCCTAGAAGGTAAGTGGTACATCTGAAGACTATCTAGAAGAGAAGGGGTACACTTTCTGGGGTGGGATAGGCTATGGGAAATGAGAGGTTGTGAGTTGGGAATGGTTGTTGAAGTTGGCACCTTGACCTGATTTAAATTATCATATATGTTAGACCTTAGTCTGGCTTAGTGGAGTTTTAGCCTCAGCTTGGGGGTGACCTGCTGCTAAGAGTTTATGAGAAATAGAGTCTATGGCGAGGAGGAATGTTTGAGGTCTGCAATCAGTCGATGATTTACAAAAGATAATTGTTCTTATGTGTTTTACATGTTGTTTATTGTGTGTTGTTATATTATTTATGTTATGAAATTACTGTTATAATTATGCTTGAATATTATATGCTATCAGGATGCATGTGTGTTTATATGCAGAGCATGTTTAGTCAATTAATTAGTATAAGATAGGAAAATTTGGTGTGGGCATGGCCCAACTTAGGGTTGGGGATGCTACAAATACCCTATGGATGAGAGTGCCAAATCTCTAAAATAATTCCATGGAATGCAAGTGGAAGCATACTTTATTGGCTAAGGAATTGAAAGCGATGTATGTGTTTATTTCTTATGCACTCAAGGATTCTTGATTTCCCATGAATCTCAGATTCCTTGTTTTCAGGAAACATCATTGTTATGTTTTTCTTATTGAATATTGTAAGCCCCATTGTTGGTACCTCGTTATTATTAAGGGTGTTAGGTTGGTAATCCTTATTGCATGAAACCTAGGGTTACATTTCTTGGGATATTTTTACCTCATACACATGAATGTTGTAAGGGTCAAAACCTTGTAAATTTGTGTGATATCAATCGATTGATACAGTAAATTCGAGGGAGATGGTGTTCCTTGTGGACTTGAGAAGAAATTGACTAAGAAATCCAATCGGATCAGGAAGAAGATGCCATTAGATATCGTTGTATCCGTAATCCTAAGTTTTAAATAAAACAATAGCAAGGAAAATCCTAGATTCTAAGATGTCCATATTTTCACGATTCTAGAGGCATGGTTCCATCACACGTCAAGCTAATTCAAAATCCATATACATTCATGTATTTTTACAAGACTTAAGGTGATATCTAGATCCTTGGATTTCTGAATGGACAGGGTTCCATCTACGCGGTTCCGTTTAGGAGTGATGTTGGTCTGACATCCAGATCTAATCTTTCATTTTAAAGGGTTTAAAAGTGTGACTCGAATTCCTAGATGTCTGGATGGTTGTAGTTCTATCGACAAGGTTCCAAGCCCTACCTGGCATCTGTATTTCCGTTAAAGGTGCATTTCCTCAAAACTTTGTCAACCGTTAACCTAGATTTATTGGTTCCGCATCAAGGTTTCATTCGTCAGGTGCATGGCTGAGATTAGATCTCAACCTTTCATCAATGAATCACCATGGATTATAAACTATTTTTTTTATTCGATATTTGTTCCTTATATTTCATTGGTGATCCATTGAATGATGGCGTGGCTACTTTCTAACGTGGAAAAATACATGTACATTGACGTGGCATGGCACGTGGAAGATAACATGGTGTGACATGTGGGTGATGATGTGGCATGACACATGATCCGATATCCAGTTTTGACTCTGCCTTTTCATAACCCTTGAAGCATAACCTAGATTCTTGGATGTCCAAATGGTTGTGGTTCCCTTGGGCGTGGTTCCACTTAGGAGTGGAGATAAGTCTGGCAATCTAGATCAGGAATTTTTCTTGTAAAGGTTTTGCAATGCATTCTGGTTTCTCAGATATCTGGATCGTCACAATAATAGAGCACATTAAGCACTATATTGAGATAAAAGGCATCTGACCTTTTGGGATAAAAAAGGAAATCTGGATCATCTGGATCTAATTGGGCCTATTAATATAGCCTCTAATAAATTTTGGATCCTGTATTTGAGGTTCCATCCCTCTTTTTCAAAGGAATCCTCCATGTCATCTAGCACATGAAATATTGGTTCACGTGGAGGCCACGTGGTCTTGATGACATCACCTTGGTGGTGGAGACTAATAACTTCAATAGATAATATCTTTCTCTCTAGAGCTTGGAATCGAGCACGATGACAGTTGTTCGAGATCTCTTGAGGATCTGATTTTCCTTATGAGCTTAAATTCATTGATTAAGTTGAGTTTAAGAAAGGTAAGTTAGAGAAAATTAGAAGAATTTTGTACACCCCACCAACCTAATGAAGCTTAGGGGGTTGGGTATGTTACACTTTGTCATGGAGAGTTGTCCATATAGAGTCTAACAATCTATAATTCTCATGACATCTTATCTAGGGATCCTCTCCAATATTCACTTTATTTCCTCTCCCTATCTTCCATGCAATCAAACTTCCTAAGATGTCATAATATTTGACAAGGCCTTTCCATACTATTGATGCTCCTCTAAAAGTCTTCATTTCTTGTCTAACCCACTCCTTTGGATCTCTATTCTCCAAATACTTAGCCTTCCTTACTTTCCCTCATAGTCCTTTATTTTTTTATGACTGGAAAAATCAACAACTAATCGAGCATGTACTCACGTGACACGAGGTCATGTTATATGAATGCTACCACTATAACCTCCATGTGTTCCCATGCTGCCTCATATGTGACACACAAGATAAGATGAGGTTTTGAACATGTGACTTCACATAATAGAGTACCTTAATAGTACACTCCATCACCGACTTCCCTACACATCGGGGGACCCCATAGTACTTTATTGAAAAATAGCCTCCAAAGGATTTTAGTAGCCAAGGCATGTCCAAACACACAAATTTTTCAATCCCCATCCACCTAAATCCTTATGCTTATCTAACTTGGACCATTTGAAAAGAGGGATTCCTTCTAACTCTATTTTACTTGTCCAAAGGAACCTAAAACACTTCTTTCAGAGCTTATCCAAAATACCTATTGGAATATGTGTGATTCATAACCAATATATAGAGATACTTTCTAAAACAAATTTGACTAGCACTAACCTTCCACCCCTTGAAAACCACCTGTGACACCAACATGAAATCCTGTCATCAATATTTTCAATTAGCCAGTGCCAATCCACTTTCTTGTATTTGTTTGGTTTTAGATGGAAACCCATGTATTTAACACCATTGTCAATGGGCTCAGTCTTCATGGGAAGAGTCTATGTAATCCTCCTTTCCAAATCTAGCTCACACCATTTACCAGAATGCAAGATTTATTCAAATTAATTCCATTCTCGTATATTTACAAAACAAGTCTAAAATGAGTTTGAAGTATTTCAATTCCCTCAAGTTTCCTATTCCAAAATGTAAAATGTCGTATACAAACAACATGTTTGTTACATCAATAGAACCTGTAATGTTTACACCCCTTATAAAACCATCCTTTCTGGATACTCCTATTAGTATTCTTAGCCCCTATGCTACTAGTAGGAAAAAGAAGGGAGATAGTGGGCATCCTTGTCTAAGGCCTCTAGAAGCCCGAAAGAAATCAAAAGGAGAACCATTAATCAAGACAACAAAATTAGCTTATTTAAGACAACCCATAATCTAGTTAATTGATTGAATATTTAAACATGCTTGCATAAGCACCAATATTATGAATAACTAGTTGACTTTATCATGTGCCTTTGAGATATCAATATTCATTAACAATGTAGCCTTATTCCTTGTTTTAATTGTACGAAAAAACCTCCTATGCATTCCCAACAACATCATGTATCTATCTATTGAAAAGGAAACCAAATTGTTCCTCTGAAATGGCATTGGAAAGAGACACTTTCATCCTATTGGCAATTGTCTTTGACACAATATTGTAAACCAAATTGCAAAGATCTATTGGCCTGAAGTATTCAAATGTGACATGAATGCTCATCTTTGGGATCAATGTAATGAAGGTAGTATTCATTTCCCCTAGCATCGTCCCAAAAATCTTTGATTCCTCAATTACTCTAAGAAGATCATCTTCTAGGAAATCATAGAAACCAATATAGAATTCTACTATCCACCCATTGGGGCTAGGACTTTTTGACTTTTTAAAAGAAAACAAAAATTATTTTAGTTCTTCCTTGGTAACCTTTGCTTCCATGCTGGCATTCATATCTTCATCAAAGAATCTAGGAAACGACCTGACCACCTTGACAATCTCACCTATATTAGATATCTCATTCTCCTTGAAAAGGGATTGAAAGTGATGTTTACTAGCCATAGCTAATTCTTTGAAAGAGGAAGCCTTTGTACCATCAGGACCCCTCAACTCCTAAATTATAATATTGAAATTTGTCCTATGAGCTGTGTATTTATGAAAAAAATTAGTGTTTTTGTTGCCCTCTGCCAACCATATTGCTTGGCTTTTGAGTCTTCATTTTACCTCCTATATTCAAGAAATTGTTTATTCTTACCTTCAAGCTATTAAGTATTGATGACAAGCAAGACAAGACAATAAATGGTGGAAAAATATTTATGTCATTCTATTTCACATTGTATTGATCCTCTAATGTGAATTTATAGTACATGGAATGGGCAGATCTAGATCTCACTGACAACTCATATCAATGTGGTCTCGGACTTTGTGATTGTCTAGGGACTCATAGTCTAACATTCCCCCCCTCAATCACAAGTATGAATAATTATACTAGTAATAAAACAATAATTAATATCATCTTCAATATGAAACAATTGAACTAAGATTCGATGAAAATATTCCTAGAAAACCGCCAATATATTAATATTGAATAGTTCATCTAGAAGTGAAAAACTGCCATGATTGAACACTCCCATACTTTTGATTTGAGGAGACCAGTTGCTATGCTGGAATTCCCAAATGTTGATTTATTTTTATTTTATTTATGATTGATAGGACTTCAAATCTTGAAGCATGACTATCAACGTTGATATCTGATATTCCCCCCGTCAAGTGAAAGGTGAGAAGTTTTTGAAGTTTTTTGAATGGATTCAAGCTCAAGATTTGGATTCTATTGTTCTTCAAATGATTCATAGTTGAAGGGATCCAAGCTTAAGCTTTGGATTCTTCATGTGGTGGTTTTGTTGGTTGACTACTAACCATCTTCCATTAATTCTTGAACAATGTGGTGGTTTTAGATTGCCACTAACCATCGATATTTGAACAATGTGGTGGTTTTGGATTATCACTAACCATATTCACTCAAACAATCTGGTGGTTTTTGGTTTACCACTAACCATCCTCACTCCCCCTTGAATGTGTAAGAGAGTGTCTTTTTCATCAATGTGCTCCGCCCTTGAGGTGTGGAGAGTACCATCTTTGATTCATGTTTTGATTTCAGACACCATGAATAATTGGATATGGATCATCACCAAAATCATCTGGAATAGTTGTTTGAAACTTTTTTCTTTTGTCATTTCTCCATATTGTTGTTTTACCTATATTGACTAGAAAATAAGACTTACGTAGATTTTTTACTTTTTTATTCCATTTGTGTGAATCTATCCATTCATAATTAATTGTTTGTTTAACCTTCTTCTTCTTTCGACACTTTTTTGAGAGATAATTTGTCTTCCCACAATGAAGACAAGGATGGGGATCAAAACACTATGACTCCAAGTAACCAACTCTATGAAAATGTTTGCAATGATTATCAAGATTCTTAACTTCTTCAAGAAATCCTGCACTCAAGAGATGAATAGGTTTGGAGTAATCTGGGATATGAAAGTTGTTTCTTTTGTCATATTGTAATCCATATCAATTTTTGGTGAATGATAATTCTTCCCAAGGTCTAAAAACCATATTGGAAAGATCATTTTTTGAATATGGACTTTCTACTTTTGTATCTTCAAATTGTTATTGTTTTTTTTGCTTTCAATCTGTGCTTCTTCGAGTGGCTAATATTCAATAAGAGTTTTCTTCATTGGTCCAATGTATGATTCCATCTCATGATTAGTTAAGGAGTCATTATCAATATCTTGTGTTTCTTTTGTATCCACCATTAGGTCATGTGTATAACAAGTAGAATTAACCATTTGTATTATGCCTTGTGTGTCATAAGTAATATCAACCTTTTGTATAAACTCATTTATATCACATGGTACATCAAACTTTTGTATAAACGCATTTGTATCACATGTTGCATCAAAATTTTCTATTAGATCCTTTGTGTCACAACATTTCTATTAGATCCTTTGTGGCAGATGTCGCATCAATCATATCATCAATTTGATTTTTCCTTTCTCTTAATTTTATTTGAAATGCATCAATCAATTGATCCTTCATTTCTATTTCACTTTGAAGATAATTTGTTGACTGTATTGTATCCACCATGTGATCAATTATGTTTTTCTTTTGAATTAATGTCCACTAAAGTGTTTTAACTCATTTTTGCAATTCATGGTTGTATTATTGCAATTCCTTGATTTCTTGAGAGGCGTTTTGTTAAAACTTTCCTCATTTACCCATTTCTTATTATTCTCTCACTCACTTGTCATGATTTCTTGTACTCGTTTATTTGAAAACACTCTCGCTTGAATTGATGTCATGTAGGGTGTTGGGTACCATCGATAATGCACCTTCAAGTGTGATTACAATGTCTTGACTTTGATTGACTCACTTGACCTCCTTATTCAAACTTCAGGCAGGTCTTGACGATAATTATCACACTTGACATTGAAAGGGTTTTGCAACTTTACCCTTTATTCAATTCATTTCTCATATTAAATGGTTTATCCTTTAATGTTAACAATTCAATTGATCAATTTAAGTCTTCAAATGATTATTGTCTCTCATATTTTGACAATTATCCAAGCAAATTTTGTCCTCTTGTTCCATGAGATTACATGTTATGAATGATCAAATTGATTTTAACACCTTGGGACTCCATGTGTGTTGTGTGTTGTTCCTTAGACCCCCCTTATTCAGATTTTAGGACAGGTCTAAGACACATCCACCATGATAAAAATGATCATTTTATTGTAATACTTTTCAACATATTTTAAATGGTTTGTTGGTAACATCTGTAAATTTCATGCTTACAAAGTTAAAAGCATTTTCCAAAATACAATTAAAATACTTCTACTATTTTCAAGATATTTGTCCTTTGGCCAAATAATTTTTGCAAATTATGATAATATAAAGAGTTTTACCATATAGCACAAGGCTCTCACATAAGGGAAAACAGTGCACCTTTCTATCAACTTGGCATCAACTCCACCTCTTCAAGTATGTGTATTGGATCTGTTCATTTAATAACTTCTCTAACAAACAAAAAACATACCTAGATATGAAACTAAAGGTTCTCACTTTATTGGATCAACAAGATATAGTTGTCGATATAATATCCAACATTTGATTGCCAAAACCTTAGATTAATTATTTTGAATCAATATTGTAAGCTTGACTAGATTCTCTCTTGACCTTTTCACATTCTAATGAAGAATTTAATCATGATTTGGCAGCTTCTTAATCTTCTACTTGACTAGAGGGAGGTTCAAAATGAATGGCTTTGGCTTATCCTATGACAACCATTTGCAGATTTCGACTCTTCCAAATAATTACTATAGTTGTGATTGACGTTGAACCAAGCTACAAGAGAGACTATTTTTTCTTGAAGAGCGCTTTTTTTTTGTATTATTCAAAGCAATGTTCAAGCTTGATCGGATTTGGTCCCATAATTAGAGATAGATGAATTCACCTCTTTGTTTGTTTTTGTTCAATTTTGATAGGTCAATCACTTCACATGGGATATTGTTTATCCATCACCGCCATCTACATTCAATTGGGTTGGGGTAGATCTTTGATTGTAGATCGCTACAAATGAAACATCCTATATTTTTATTTTATTGAAATATGGAGTCATTCCAACTTTTGACACTTGAAACATCATCATCGTGGGTTTTGGTTTCTCATTCTCATCAACATTTCACATTATAAGAGTGATGAGGAGAAATAAGAAAATGTTGGATAGAACACACTTACCACAACTAGATATTTAGTCTGGGAGCATTAGAGTTTGGGCACATGAGTCACACATAGTACAAATTATTGTGGTGCCTAGACTGAAGAACTCATAGGTTTCTACTTCGTCAGATGGCTGGAAAACCAATTTCATTTTCCAATTCTTGTAGGCAACCAAATTCTTTCTCATAGATAGGATCTAGTGGTGGTTTCCTTCAGTAATGACACACCCAAATCCTGCATAAGAAAAACACCTCTAGAATTTGATTCTTTGAGCGATCAAATATCAAGCAAACATATCTAAATTATGAAAACCCTCGATCTAAATCATAGATAGAATAAGGAATAGGTTTTTCACCATGATTTTCACCATGCTCTCATCAACAATATTCACATCCAAATTTCCAAGTATACACCAACAACATTTACACCTGCGCCTTCAATACATACACCACCTATGATTCGACCGAGCATAGCTAGGGACATTAATAGGTAAATCATTGTTGTACATTTCAGATGCTTCATTTTCTCTACAATTATCAATATCCTTAGCTTGTCTTCCCCTTCAAGGAACTCTCTTTGTGTAGAATGTAATAGCTAAATCGATCTCTTCAATAAAAAAATGTAGAAAATCACTTTAAAAAATAGACACTATAAAAAATAAGAATAGTTCATTTCTTTTATTCTCTAATGGTGTGCGATGAGCATGTTATCAATCCTATTGGAACTTACAGAGGGGACTCCGATCTACTCTAGATATCAGTGGGAGTCCACCATCTTTGATCTCAGTGTGATTTCATATTTTCACACATGAATTGAAGTAACCCACAAAATTCGATTGGCAGAGGCCACAATTACCCAAGCCAAATTGACTGGAACAAGCCGCAAGTACTGCTACTCCATGCCACTCAGAGAATCTCTTATAGATTTTTCACGAAGTTTGGAAGGAACCATTTTAATTATCCAAGGGTTTCACCCTGGTTCAAAGGTGGATCATGTTGACTGCTAAACAAGTTGAGCCATCAAGATTACGATCTGATTGACTGGATATATGCATGGAATAATTCATTCTAGAAAACTTGAGCATGGTGTACAAATCCATTAACTTCACATGCCAATACCATCCTTCCAAATTGAATTTCACAGATCACTGATTATTGGACAGATTTTAATCCATTTCCAAATATAATAAATAGTCAGAATGCATGGGATTTTAACATGGATGCCCAATTTCATTATGAAGATAGGCACCGTCAATGAAAAACAAAAAATAACTCAAGCAATACAATGAAGATGTCACAGGAGATCAAGGCACAAAGTTGTTAGCAACATAGGTAGGCTTGACTCAGATCTGATAGTAAACAATTAAAAGAGATGAGATTGGCCTATAACCTCTAGAAATGAAGGAACTACCATAGGAATAAATCCCCCTCTTTAGACAAATCTGAATCATGTTGATTGAATTCAAAGCCATCTTTTAAATGATTTCAAATAGATAAATAGAGAGGCATACCATTGCAGACCATTGTTAGATATGACTCGTAAATATGGTCCTCATTTGTAGGAGAAATATCACTCCTGAATATCTGACTCCATATTACCTCCTTGCCTATATTGACTCTATCAATTGTTTCCCAACCTGTCTCCTTAGATGGAAAAACCAGACCTTCAAACTTCCTTATCCACATTATCCTCTTTGGTTTCCAATCAAATATCTTGACTTTGCAATCCTTCCATAAGTGACCAACCTCATGACACTTAAGAACAATGAAAAGAGACCATCGAATAATCCAGAGCCTAGACTAGTGCAACTTATCCTTTTATTATTTCTAGTTTTTTCGATAAACCATATCTCACACCAACTTTGACCAAGACCCTAGCCATTTCTTGTTAAAAAAATCCTAGAAATTTTCCTCCAATGCAATAAATCTTCCTATATGCCTTCCAATTTGTCCGATAAATTCCTCATTCCAAGATTCAAGCAGAAGACCTAGAAGGAGGACCCAAAGGTGTTGTAAATTCATGGGTTCTCTGTGAAGATCAAACCCTAGTTTCCACTAGGCTAACAAAAGGCTAGAGGGACCCCACAACCAATTTTTTTTAAGAATTGACTATATATCCATCGTGCTCTTGAATTAAAAAACAATCCAACCCCTTAGCAAAATACGTAATTTGGGTATGTAACCCACTACCTTACTCCATCTCGCATCCAAACACTGTCTCAAGGAATCCCCCTTAAACAATTTTCTTGTAAATCTACCCACCAAGGCCTGTTTCATTAATCCCTCAACCCTCTCCATACCCACATCCAAACTAAGCACCGTTTTTACCCTTTCTTTCTTACTTTTAATACATTTTTTACTGTGTCTAGCTTTAAGGAATTCCCAATCATCCTTCAAGTTCTGAGTAACAAGTGAAGAAGGCCTAAGGAAAAACGTCTCATCCTCGATGGATAACGGATCTGTAACCTTTTGACTTGAAACTGCTCATAGCTGGTTTGATAGTCAATGCAAGGATTGGTACTGACAATCATCAAGTGAGTAGTAAGGACTCCCATATTCTATGAAATCAATAGGGATTGGAAGTTGATCATCCTTAATATAAGGATTTCCAACTGTCACCAATGGCCTAGGATCTAAGGCTTTGAAAGGAATGTTTTCTACCTCCTTAAAGTTTTGAGCGACATTCCAGATATCTAACAATTCTTCACATGAACAAAAAATATGTGATGGAATCATGATATCATTCTCCCCATAGTCCACCGGATCAATGTCATGATCCATGTCTTCGAGCCCTCTTCAATCCCACCTCTTTATCGAGTTCAAGTTTCAAATTTCAAATTGTATGGATTAATGGATTCCATGGGAAAATGGAATGTCATATGGATGGATGGCATTGAACTAGTAAAGTTATAGTAAATTATGGCATGCCTTATCTCTGAGGGTCATCATGTTGGGCGTTGGTAAATACCAGTGGGACGTCATTGCAAAAGGTTGGTTGTAGAATTTGACCACTAAGAGTGGTTGCTCTTATTTCGAGGGAAGATAGAGGTGACACATGGTAATGGTGGTTTGTGTTATGACATTTGGAGGAGTGTATTTTTTGGGGTAGAGTCGTTGTTGACTAAAGGATGTACCCATTGGAATCAGGGATCGTGGGAGAAATTATAAAATTTGAAGGCCTCGTCTTAATTTCAATTGGAAGGACATATAATCATCCAACTCTTGAAGGATGAACACATAATTGTACTTAAATTGACAAGTGTAAATTAAGTAAACTCTTCATAAATAAAATGCAACAATAAAATATTGTCCCTCCAAATCTTTACGATCTTAAAACAATGGTTACACAAAAAAAATTGTAAAATTTCAATAAAACTTAATAAATAAAAAAATTCTTTCAAATTCATAATATCCACAAAATTATTGTTATTTTACATAGATGAACACATTTTAATAAAAAATAGTAGCCACACATATCTTTCTTCCATTCATTTGATATTCTTCAAAAGTATGTGAGCTTACATCATTGAAAACATCAACCTTTTTGCCCAGTGGAAGAGGATTTCTAGCTTTCAAGTGTTTCCATACACCATAAATAACATTCCAATCTACCTCGTTTAGGGCATGAGGTGCATTGTGTTAGTGAGTCTAAATTTACAAAGTCAAAACAATTTGTTTTGTTGCTAATTGAGTCTTGTAGTCATGTCTTGGTCTCTTAAAGATCATGTGTCAAAGTTTGATGGTATTTCTATCAATGTAATATCGATGAGGTGATGAGGCATGTGGAGCACTACTGGTAATTTTTGTGATTATTTTTCTATTATCAACATTACCTATGGCCTTGTAGCTACAACAATTGCAAATACACTATCACATTTTGACACAGAGAGAGAGTTCACAAAGGAAATTGTTGAAACAAAGATTTCACAATAAATTTCCTAGTTGCAGCGAAATGTTATTTTCACCATAAATTTAAAAAGACAAACTAGGTTTTTCCCAATTTTTTGTGGAGAGGCGTCATAGTGTCATTAATTTTATGAAAAAAACTAGCCCAACCTAGTTCTTCATTTGGGAGAAAGGGATAAATTACCAGTCACTGCGAAATCTCTTGGTTACTACGAAATTTCATGTAGCTCATTGTTTTTGCATTTGACTTCAAACTTAGATTCTGAGCAGATGGTGATATATCTCAACAAACTGAAAGAGGTTTTTCTCAATAATGGATTCATCTAAAAAAAACTCTCTTATTTTTTGCACTTGTGTCATGGTTTGAGATATTCGAAGGGATATTTACAACGTATTTCACATATTTTTTCCAAATTTAATTAGTTAAAAAACTAAACCCAAAAAAATAGAAGTTAGTTTGTAACTCATTCTTGAATGTGAAACCCTAACTATTCCGACCTAATTGAGTTAGATTGTAATGTATTTCTATATATTATGAGGAAGAGTATTGTAAAAGGAGAGGAGAGTGGGTAAAGAAAGATTGTTGGTGCTACAACCTTTTTATGATATTAATGAAAAGTTTTTCAAACATAATTATTTAAGCTCTCATCTTAAAGATTCATGTGTTCAATTATTACAGTCAATATTCTCAGTGTATGTGTTTTCTTTTTTGTTATCATAAAATGTATATCTTCTTTGTTTGAATGAGAAAATAGTAGATGGATAATTCATTACAATATGCTATGTATCTCTCTTGTTCAGATGTTTGCCTTTTCAGTCCGATAAGTCATTGCAAAATTCATCTTGTTGCATGCTCTCTGTGGCTTTGAGTGTTTTCCTTTTTCATATATCCATGCTATAAATATTGTAAGTCTAGTAATAGTTAATTTTCTGGCCTTTGATATTGATTTCTTTTCTACGAAGTTCCGAAAACCTAGAATTGATTTCCCTTATGACTCCATGCCCAATGGGTGTTTCTCTTAGCCCTACCAACCATGAGAGTGATAACATTTTGGCATTGTTGCTGGGGAGTGAAGGTGAAATATTCCCAAGGAAAGAACGACAAAGATTCAAATCTGATTACTAAGGGTAAATAGAGAATCAAACATCAAGATTGGTTGTATAATGTGCCCTTGTGACTCTATTCTCAGAAGAATCCATATTTCAGAGCTTTCATGGCGACTCCACTATCCAAAGAATCGAGAGCTTAAATAATTTATTTGTGACTTCACTGTTCGAAGATGGATTCTGAATATATAAGGTATGCCCCTATGAATTGTTCACATATACTTGGTTTTCCAAATCACCTTCCTCGTATAGATTGACAAACATATTTGCCAAAATTTAGAGATCAGGAAGGATATTATGTTGCTTTTCATTTGATCAAATTTCACATGCATGTACGTAAGATAAAAGTTGAATTTCATGAAGATTGACCAATGAAAATGTTTATGGCAACCTTAGAAGAAAGAGCAAGATTCTGGTATGAGAAGTTTCCACCTGCTAGTCTTTATTCTCTTAAATATTTCCATTCAGTTTTCAATGAGCATTATAAATAATCCTACCCATCTTTGTTGTTGGTTGAAAATTGTTGTGAGCATGTTGAAAGTCTCATTCAACACGTTGAAAGTTTTTATGTATATGAAGAGTTTACTGATGAAGAAATTATAGAAGCCTTGTATGAAAACCCATTTCAAAATCAAGAAGAAATGTTACAGGCTAGTTGTCAAGATATTCAGGAAATATTCCAGCAAACAAAAGCTTCTCCCTTGGCTGAAAATGAAGTAGATCAACATCCTCATGAATACAATCATGATTCATCCATTGATTTTAATAATAATGTATAGGAGGTTTGTTCTCTTGAACTTGATGAACATATTCAACAATTTTCAAATAACCAAGAAAGGGATCAAGATAGTCAATCAGTTTGTTCTTCATACCATTCATTTTCTCAATTTTTGTCTCATAAAAAGACTTATGAAAATCATATCTATGAAATTACATGTATAAAAACTTTAGGCAGTGAAATCATTCATGATTCTAACTACCCAGAGTTGCAAGAAAATATTGAAGAAGAGAAAGTTGTTTTAGATCCCTTAGATGGTGCATGATCTATTCATGACTTCATGTCTCTTGAATTGACATATTCAGAATTTTTAAAAAACCAATATGACATTCTTGTTGAAATACATGAAGGAACATTTTCAGATTTTCCTCAAACACATAAGATTGCCATTTCATCTGAATTTATTTAGGAATATACAAAGCCTTTCCTTGTTGTGGATGATGTGAAAGCTGAACTTATTGTTGCATTCCAAATTGAGAAGGGTCAATTGAATGAAAAGTTTCATGACACAAGACAATTAACAATTATAGAGTCTGGTTGTCCTTTCCTTTTTACTAATCAACAAGAGATGTTTCTTCATATTTTTGAGGATTCTTTTTGATCCAAATGGATCTAGAAAGGACAAAAAATCGAAGTTCTTGTATTCAGACAAAACTGACACCATCGTGTAGGGCTCGTTGTGTCGATTGCGAATATATATATTTTTTCCGAAAATGGACTCTGTATGGCGAAGTTATTGCGATCTGAAGTTCAGGTCAAACTGGAAAAAAAGTCAAAGTCAAAGTCAACATTCTGTACTAATGATGTCAATACGATAGGTGGAATATGATGTTAGCAACACTAGGACATTCCATGTGGAAACCCGATTTGACATTTTCAGGGTTGATTTGGATCTGTAAAAATTTGACACGTGGCACTGTACAAAAGTGACACGTGGCAGTACGGTCCACGTGGGCCCAATGACAACATGACATGTGGTTGTATGGGTATGATGTATAAGCCGCAGATGTGGACACGTGGCAGGGTACAGACGATGATGTGGTTGTACGAATGACACGTGGAAGGATCAGAAGAGTACACGTGGGTTGTACGGATGATGACATGGCATGGGTGTTGACTGTGTAGGTGAGTTGGAAATGTTGACTGGATAGTATGGACCAATCACAGGGTGACACATGGCCTAATCACAAGGTGCCACGTGGCACCTCAGATAAGGCCAATATGGGTTGGGTAAAAGTTTGTTTCCAACTCTCCAGGATTCAAACTCATGACCTCACAGACCAACAACGACCTAACAACCAAGGCGCCAACCAACTGAGCTACATGGTGGGACTTAACCACAATGTGACATATTTTCCTTTTGGTATGAGTTAGTGTGTGGTTTTTGGGATAAGCTCCGGTTGGCAGGGGCTAGAACGAGGCCACATGGCACTCCACGCGACCAAGGGCCTGGAGAAAGGGGACTGAGGCATATATTTGGCCAAAATGTGGGTTTTCAATCTTATAAATGGGTTTTTTCTTGTTTTTAATGGATTTTTGGCCATATCTTGGTGGATATTGGCCCAAATTGAGTGCCATGAGAGGTGGGTTATTGGGATTTTATCCCTCTACCTCATGGATATATAAACCAAGCCATTATGGATTTTTAAGCAACTATCTTGGAGAAAATTGAAGAAGAATTTGTGAAGGCCAAGTTGTCTTCTACACTAAAGACAAAAGAGTAGTTGATCTTTGGAGGCCATTTTCGAGATTTCTACACCACCTTTTTTGGTATCGTTTGTTGCATCGAGTTCTTGAGACCGAGCAAAATACAGTTGAGTCAATCAGAGACCCAAATGATGTAATTTTGATGTAGATTTTTAAGCATTGAATTTTAATAGAGAAGCCTCCCCCACTAAAGACAAAGGCTCGGAGACGTAGGAAAATTGTGTTGAACTTCGTTATCAACTTCAGGTGTTCTATTATGTTGATGGTTTTCTTCTTTGTGTTTTATTCTATTTCTCTTCATTATTTGAGTTTTTACCGCTTATATATTCACATGCATTGTTAGAAAAGATCTTGTTAAAATCGAAGTCAAAGTGTAAGTTGCTAAGCACCGATTTCAGATCAAGTGGTATCAGAGTAGTTGGACTATTGTTGGCCCTTGACCAAGTTTTGAGGAAACATTGGTTGTGTTTGACCACTTTTGGGACTTCGATAGGTTGGTCGAAGATGGAGTGCCTAGGCGGAGCTGAGATCACGAGATATCACTTGTTTTGCGGGATTGTGGACGCAACAAAGGGCTTACTAGGGATTATTTAATGGGTTATTGGATGTCGCCCCATGGGTTTACCCGTCATTAGGACTTTTTGTAAATGTATAAATAAGTAGCTAAGCGATGTAAGAAGCCTAGTTGGCTATGTGCACAATATGTTTTAAGTGTTAATGTTGGATTAGTGCAAGAATATGTTAAGGTTTGCAAAGCTAAGTGAAAGAGGTTATAAGTTGATTTGTGCAGCTAGACTGTGAAAAGTAAGGATCTATGATACTAAGGTGTTGGCTCTGTGCCTTGAACTAATTTTTGGAAGGAGGATCTGGTGAACAACGTGCAGATCTACTTTCCTTTGTGGGGTTTGGCTCTGTGGCTTTGTGCACAGGAGCAACTGAATGTAAGAAGATTGAAGACTAATAAAGAATAAGAAGAAGTTGGTGGATGTAGCCCCACACTAGGGTGAACCACATATATCATGTGTCTTGATGAGATTTGCACGATGTGAATTATTCTTTTTATCTACTTAGTGCTATTGTTATAATGTTTGATGAATGTATCTGATGTTGTTGCTTAGTGCTTAATGGTATTAAAAATAAATGTATGCTAGATATGAGCTAATGCTATGTGCTAAGTGATTGAAAGTGATTGATCTTTATTGTTACTGCATTGTTCTGTAATAAGGGTTTAGTCTGCAATGTGAACGAAACTCATGAACTAATGCATATCGTTGTCTAAGTGCTTTGCTAAATGTTGTAATCATAGATCTGTGTCCCAGATCGGTTGTAGACACCTGAGTTCTGCAACACCCCTGCCTCTACCTCAGGTGAGACTTCATCTACTTCGGAGGTGTTGCCGAAAGGGTCAGTAGTTAGGGTTTTTTTGGTGCGTTGTTGAAGCGTTGAACCTTGGGTCTGCCCCTGTGCCAACAAATGGTTTTGTTGCCAGGACTTGAAACTTTGATTGTTGGGAACTGAAGAAAAGAGAAATCTCTCGGCGTAGATCTACTGCTATAGTGCGCAATATTCTACTTGACTTGCGAAGCTTTGTGCTAAGAAAGAAACCCGATTTGAAGAAAATAGGTAAGATCTTAAATCTTTGTGCTCCGGTAAGGGTAGGATAAGTGGAAATGTTTACTTCGAAAGCATGAATCTAGGTATGTTTGATAGATTTTTTCCTAGTCTGAATGGTAGGGCACAGTTAGAAGAAATAATTGATCTGAATAGACAAAGATATGTTATTCCTATGCATAGAAATAATTTTTGGACTAATAAGAGGATGTAGGAACCTAGAAATACTTTTTGCATATTGTTGGTCCAACATTGTGATCCCAATGTGTAGTACAAGAAAGGTTGGGGATCATTTAAAAGAAAGAGAGGAATGCCACTATGTTATAATTGCATAAGACCGAGACATATTGCTAACGAATTCCCTGGTACAGGTCCTATTTGTCTTTGTTGTAAAGATATTGGTCATGAGGTTGATGATTGCCCAAGGATGATTGCTAAAGTTGAAAAGATGAACATGAGACAAGAAAACTCTAAAGAAAGTCAAGAAGCTAAGAGCATGTTAGATAATCATAAAGAGAAAGAGTCAGAGACTATGTTAGTACAATTAAAAGAAGTAGTGAATGATCACAGAGACATCAATTTACCAGAGATCCCGAAAGAAAAACAATGCATAGTTACAAGAATAGAAGACTTCGACATAGACTGTGTATTGGATGAAGAAACACATGTGAATATTATGCCAGAAATCACTTGGGAAATTTTGGGAAAGCATGCTATGGTACCTTCATTGGGAAGGATAAGATTGTTTAAAGGAAAGATGGTAACCCTATGTGGAAGAGTTACTAATATACCTATGATTGTTCATGAAACATTGACTGAAGAAGAATTTGAAGTCATTAAATTTGTTGAGAACAACGCCCCTTTTCCACTTTTTTTAGGAAAGACTTGGATTGAGAAGGATTAGATCAGAAGGAAAGCAGAGGAGGAGGCTGTAGAACAAAAAAATAAAGAACTAAGGGACTTCATAACAAAAAATATATAGTGACTAATAGAAGACCAAGAGGATAAGTTGAAGCAACAAAGGGAAAGAGAATTAGTTGTCAAATTTTAAAGAACGTAGGAAGGATTGAAGCACCTATTCATGCAAGAAATAAGTGTAGCCACCTCGGAAATAGTAAGAGAAGGGACATTAACCTCAAAATCTGTAAGACTACATCAGCAGTGTGAAGTCCTTTCATCAGGAGAGAATAAGAATACAAATGGAAAGAGGATCCCAGAAATTGTTAGAGAAGCTCAGATCACAGGAAAGAAGGCCATGAAGATCAATAGGAAGAAAGCTAATCTAGAAAAACTACAAGAAGCTACATAGAATAGAAGGAAGAATTCGCAGGAGGCATATCTACAAAACTTGAATCTCGTTGGAATAGCATAACCACGCAGAATGGGACTTTTCCATGACGAAGCTATATGACCATTGGAGGTGCCCCGATCGTTAGATTGATGCCCTAGAATGGCTAGAAAACACAGTTATGAGCAAATGGACTATTGAGACCGTGCCATAATGGACGGATTCACATTGATGGACGCATTCCTTCCCATTGGAGGAATATGTTACGGTGCTTTCTTATTTAACCCGTCGGACGCTGCATCGGGACCACTTTTTTCCACCCGTGATTATCCAAGCTACCAGAGAATCGATTGTATATCGCGCTGTGATTTATCGACCTTGCCATATGTGGGATTACCTCACTTATCCATTTGCCTACCTGATCTATTTGTCTACAAGTGTGAATGTTGGGCGAACCTAGCACGTTAGAGATATCTGTTGGGGAGATCCTTACAAAGATAATGGTTGATAGACAGTTTTCTGTAGGAATATAGGCGTTGTCGACTGGGGGACTACAAGCATCCCCTTCGACTGGACATCGTTCTAGCCATGCTAACCCTGTAACTGAGAATCAAAGTAAGCATCACAATGATCTGGCTAACGTGAAGCAGATCCCATCAGTCTTGCCAAATTATATACCGCCTTTGGCTAGCTTAGTTAACTGCAACAACATCCCACATAACTTTGAGTACACGTTGATCACTGCATACATCCCTAAGGGGATACACATAGTTGGAACCCAGTTGGGATAGATCCCAGCTCTAAAGAACAATGTCTTTAATCTCGACGACATAAAGAACTACGCCATGCTCGCGCCCCATAGGTATTTGATGAAGACGACTGGGAAGAAGCTGCACATCATCTCCTTGCTGTGGATTAAGAAGTTGGCGCAGTCCACGATATTGAATGTAATGAAGATTCCTCACTTTAGCTAACATTAGGAGGTTAATGCTTGCATTAAAATCCTCCTATCGTGCTATCATAGAGGATATATATGGCTCGACAGACGCATTACTGTGGATCCGATGCTGATCCACTTGATTACAGGATTGAGCATGCAGGGATCAAACCCTCAACAGTTCTACCCAGGGAAGACTTTAGATTTCTCCCTGGAACAACGCATAAAGGAGGATTATGACGATGTATAAAAGGGAAAGTGAGGCTACAAGGTAGCCTCTATTTAGGATGGTGTAGTGCGCCTATCTTTCCAACTTATATCTAGCAAGCTTGTTAGAAAGAACCATCCGACACAGGTCACTAGGTTCGTAGTATACTTCGTTGGGAAGTGTGTGGAGGGGATGCAAATGATTTGGGCGAGTTACCTCGTTAATGTGCTCAAGATTTAAAAGCACGGGATTAGGGCTATGAATTCCATTTTAGCTGGTTACTTGTATTGATCACATTTGTCGCTTGGCAGATGCCGGAAGAAGTGACATTTCCAGAAGTTGAGCCATCGGAGCCGTTGGCCGTAAGGTTCTCCAACTTGTGGTATACGAATGACATGTTGAAGCAGTGGCATTCGAATGTTGTGTTCCATTCCTACTACCAGCAAATAAATCGTTTTATTGAGGCATTTCCACACATGACACCGAACACATTGCACCAGTACAGACCACTAGAAAAGTTCCGCGCAGATTGACACTTTCTCTATATCATTGCGCGCAGGGATGAGAGCAAGGAGGAGTTACAGTCCTATTATAAGCTGGTCGATGAAGACATGGAGGATATCACCAAAGAATGACCAGTGGATTTCCTTGTATCGGTTGAAGATGCATATATCTCCGATGCAGACATCATAGGAAGCCCCTTGGTCACCCGGGTCGAGCATGTCGGGTAGAGCAACGTGAAGAAAAAGAAGAAAAAGGTAGAAGTCCAACATATATAAATTGACGAGGAGGAAATGCCTCTGTAGAAAATGGATCTGGCTCTCCAGAAGGAGGATGAGAAGACCAAGGCAATGGACAAGGAGGAGGGGATGACAGAGAAATGCAATAAGAAGGTGAAGCTACACTGTCGAAGGACCCCCCTACCAAGGCAGAAACATCAAACAAAAGGAAGGTTTCCCTATAGAAACCTTCGGAAAGAAAGAAGACATGCGCCAATAAGCCCAAGATGAAGGCCACGCTCATAGAGGATGACATCAATCTAATCATCACAGTCATGGAGGATGCTTCAGAGGATATCTTGCAGTGATACATAGCAAAGTAGGAAATGATGTATGAAAGAATCGGGAAGGAGTTGAAGGAGATACAACAAGCCATTTATTCAAGCTGTGCAGTACCTGTTGCACCTTCTTCGTTGAAGTTTGAATAATTGGGGGATGAGCCCACTCAATTACAAAGACTAGCAGATGCAACAGAGGCTTGGCTTCAGTGAGTCCAAGAAGAAAAGGAACAGGCAACAGAAGCCTTGAAGAAACAAAAGGAGGAGGTCTTAGAGAAACTACAAGTTGTGTAGTATTGCGTAACCACCTACGAGAAGGAGAAAGATGAAATTTGGGAGATGTTCGAGGAGGACAAAGAAAATATATAGAAATAAAAAGACCAACTGATCGAAGAACAGACTGCGATCAAAGAGGTGGTGACTAAAGCACTTTGCTCTGTGGTGAGCTTGGCACAGGAGGAACAAGAGTCAGCCAAGATTCAAGTGGGGAAGCTCACTGAGGCCATTCAGCAAATTCAAGCAAGGATAATGGAGTTAGAGATCGAAGCAGTGTCCAACACTCCGCAAGAAGTGCACGATCAGAGGGAGGAAGCCGCCAAGAGCACAGTTGGAACGATTAGGGCCCTCACCTCAGAATGTAAGCAGTTGAGTGATCGAAGTGCACAAACCTATGAATGCCTCGTAGAAGACCCAAAGCTTAGGAAATTGGAAGCACAACTATAGGAGGTGCATCAACATGCACTGATGGTACAAACACAAATGAATCTACTCACTACGGTCGAGCGAATGAAGAGATCATAGGATCATTGCACGGTCCAAAAACAGATTACTGCCATCCAGAGCAGAGTCATGGAAGTTTCACAGAGACTATAGCCAGTGCAAGACGAAGCCTACATGATTTTTGAAGAGATTGAAGGATAAGGCTTGCATCTAGACCAAGTGGTTACAATAGTGGAACAACACCTGGAAGGGGCTGTTATAGAGAAAATGATTTAGGAGTTTGTCGAGTAGGAAGCTCTGGCAAAGCAGCAACTCGAGACAGCTCGAGCTAAGCTCGAGGCCCTTGAAGGAGTGTTGCCTAGATCTGAGTGACTCGGGATGAGTCACAGGTGAGTGTTGGGGGCCTTGGCCCTTGACCAAATTTTGAGGAAACATTGGTCCTGTTTTACCACTTTTGGGACTTCGACAGGTTGGTCGAAGATGGAGCGCCCAGGCAGAGATGCGATTGCGGGATCTCACTTTTTTTATGGGCTTGTGGACCCAACAAAGGGTTTACTATGGTTTATGTAATGGGTTATGGGATGTCGGCCCATGGGTTTACCCATGATTAGGCCTTTTTGTAAATGTATAAATAAGTAGCTAAGCGATGTAAGAAGCCTGGTTGGCTATGTGCACAATATGTTGTAAGTGTTAATGTTGGCTTAGTGCAAGAATACGTTAAGGTTTGCAGAGCTAAGTGCAATAGGTTGTAAGTTGCTTTGTGCAAATATACTATGAAAAGTAAGGCTCTGTGCTAATAAGGAGTTGGCTCTGTGCCTTGACCTAATTTTGGGAAGGAGGATTTGGTGCACAACACGCAGATCTCCTATCCTCTGCGGGGTTTGGCTCTATGGCTTTGTGCACAGGAGCGAATGAATGTAAGAAGATTGAAGACTAATAAAGAAGAAGAAGAAGTTAGTGGATGTAGCCCCACACTGGGGTGAACCACGTATATCATGTGTCTTGATGAGATTTGTGCGATGTGAATTATGCTTTTTATCTTCTTAGTGATGTTGTTATAATGTTTGAGAATGTATCTGATGTTTGTTCTTAGTGCTTAATTGTATTAAAGACAAATGTATGCTAGATATGAGCTAATTCTATGTGCTAAGTGATTGAAAGTGCTTGATCTTTATTGTTACTGCAATGTTTTGTAATAAGGGTTTAGTCTACGATGTGAACGAGACCCATGAACTAATACATATTGTTGTCTAAGTGCTATGCTAAGTGTCATAATCACAGATCTGTGTCCCAAGTTGGTTGTAGACACCTGAGTCCTAAAACCCCCCTACCTCTACCTCGGGTGAGATTTCATCTGCTTCGCAGGTCTTGTTGAAAGGGACAGTAGTTAGGGTTTTGTTGGTGCGTTGTTGAAGCATTCAACCCTGGGTCTGCCCCTATGCCAACAACTATATTGTAGGAATTGTGAATAAGAATGGGGAAAATATTGAAGAGAGCCAGAACCTAGGAATTCGAGGAGATCAATCAACAGATTTAGCGAGAAAATGTCGAGATGAGAATATTGGTACAAATCCTCGAGGAAGACAGGGAAAGACCAGTTGGAAGAAGTCCTTCTATTAGAAGCCTGAGTCCTGTCAAGGATGATGAAATTCATCCATTTCGTAGGAAATCAGATGAGGAGGATTCATATATTCCTACTACTCTGGTTGAGGAGCAATCAGTAAGAGAGGCAATTGGCACATTTTCCTCACTGGCAGAAAGTACTCAACATACTCCAACTTCTCCTATAGTTGATAAGGAATTGGAGTCAGGCAATCAGGATATTGCCGCATTTGAAAAGCATACCAAAGGAATTGGTATGAAGATGTTATCCAAGTTTTTCTACATGAAAGAACAAGGTTTTAGAAAGCATGGCCAAGGCAGAGATAATCCTATCGAGGTGCGAGAACGACCACTCCATGAAGGATTGGGATACATAGAAGAGTCTACTGATGACAAAAATCTAGTGGTTTGTTGTACAGATTGTCAAAATTTCAGACACAATGCTGACCATTGTTGGGATCAACATCCATAACTGAAACCAACATGGATTCGAACTAGTAAAGGTAATCCAGAAACTCAAGCTAGTAGTGACACGAATAGTGAGTCGCAAACAAAAGGTAAAATGGTCAAAAGGTATAAATCTCTTTCACCTACCTTTAATGATGAACATGTTAGGGTCATGGAACTTATAAAAGAACAATTCCATCTATATTTTGCGGCAATCATAACCATTGTATTTTAGTATGCTGGAAGCAAATGGTATACAGAAAGAATACCATGGCGACAAGGAGTACACCAAGATAGGATGATGCAACACTACATGTAAAGAAGAATCCGTGTGCGAATTCAGCGCATCTAAGACAAGAGTCGGGAAAATCCAATGGGCATTCAGCTCAGTCTGGGCAAGGCTTCATCAAATTCGTTCGAGCATGAAATTATTGCTCACATTGTCAAAGGAATGGGCATTGTGAAGATAGTTTTTGGAAGTTGCATCTAGAGTTGAGACGCTCCAAAAATCCTAAAGTTCCAGAGTAGAAAAAGGATGTTGCAGAAGAGAAGAAGAATGACTGTGAAACTCCATTGGCAGGAGATGGGTCATCTGCTTGGAACTGGGCATATTTTATGCCCCACATGTAAATATTTCATCGAGTCAGTGTCTAGTCTACTTGATGCAATAAAGTTGATTTGATTTATGAAATCACTTATTGGGTCTAGTTAATGTTTTGTTGAGTCTAGGCTATTTGGTGTTTAGTCGATTGATGTAATCATGTAGTAAATTGATGGAATAACCTTTTTGGAGAACCAAAAATTCCCAGTGGGGAGGTGTGATCCAAATGGATCCAGAAAGGCCAAAAATTTGAAGTTCTCAGATTTGGATAAAACTAGCGCCATCATATAGGGCTCATTGTGTTGATTTCGACAGTATATTTATTTCTGAATGGACTCTGTATAGCGAAGTTATCGTGATTTGAAGTTAAGGTCAAACTGGAAAAAAAAATCAAATTCAAAGTCAACAGTATGTATTGCTAACTTCAGCAGTACGGTAGTAGGACATGTGGTGGATGATGTCAACATGGCATCATGATGACGTTAGTAGGACACATGGAAGCACCAAGACGTGCCACGTGGCATCCAGATTTGACATTTTTAGGGTTGATTTGGACATGTAAAAATTTGACATGTGGCATTGTATGGAAGTGACACGTGGCAAGTGACATGGAAATATGGTCCACGTGAGCCCAGTGATAGCGTGACACGTGGTTGTACGAGTATGATGTGGTAACCACATATGTGGACACGTGGCATGGTATGAATGATGACGTGGTTTTACAGATGACACATGGCAGGCTCAGACAAGGACACGTGGACTATATGAAGGATGACATGGTAGGGGTGTTGACTATGTAGGTGAGTTGGCAGTGGTGACTGGGCATTTGATTGGACATGACTGGACAGTACGAACCAATCACAGGGTGACACATGGCCCAATCACAGGGTGCCATGTGGCACCTTAGATAAGGCCAATATGGGCTGGGAAAAAGTTAGTTTTCACCTCCACCGGATTCAAACTCCTGACCTCACGCACCAACAACGATCTAACAACCAAGGCACCAACCCACTGGGCTACATGGTGGGACTTAACCACAATGTGGCATCTTTTCCTTTTGTTATGAGTTAGCGTGCGGTTTTTGGGATAAGCCCCGGTCGGCGGGGGCTAGCACAAGGCCACATGGCGCTCCACGTGACCAAGGGCCTGGAGAAAGGGGGTTGGCGCATATATTTGGCCAAAATGTGGGTTTTTAACCTTATAAATGGGTTTTTTGCTAACTTTAATGGATTTTTGGCCATATCTTGGTGGATATTGGCTAAAATTGAGTGCCACAAGAGGTGGGTTGTTGGGATTTTATCCCTCTACCTCATGGCTACATAAACCAATCCATTGTGGAGTTTTAAGCAAGTATCTTGGAGAAAATTGAATAATAATTTGTGAAGTCCAAGATGTCTTATGCAGTGAATCCATAAGAGTATTTGAGCTTTGGAGGCCATTTTCGGGAGTTCTACTCCACTTTTTTCGGTGTCGTATGTTGCATTAGGTTCCTGAGACAGAGAAGAATACAACTGAGTCAGTTAGATACCTAAATGATGTAATTTTGATGCAAATTTTTAAGTATTGAATTTTAATAGAGAAGCCTCCCCCACTTAAAACAAAGGCCCGGAGACGTAGGCAAATTGTGTCGAACTTCGTTATCAACTTCAGGTGTTCTATTTTGCTGATGGTTTTATTCTTTGTGTTTTCTTCTATTTCTCTTCATTCTTTAATTTTTTACCGCTTATATATTCACATGCATTGTTATAAAAGATCTTGTTAAAATTGAAGTCAAAGTGTAAGTTGTTAAACATCGATTTCAGATCATGTTTGCCTTTATATTGGAATCATTCGTGAAGGTACATCTTATTTTGTTCACCAACACATGATTAGGATTCATATTGGAGTTTGAGTTGTCATCTCTTAAATTTTTTAGTCTGCGTAAGGAAAGTATGAGCAGAGTTCGAGTGAGTAGCCATTTGCTTGATTGGCTTCATTGGGAGTTTTGCATTACTTGAATTCAATAGTTGTCTCAACAATATAGAGTAGGAAGTAGTTTGTAATAATCTTGCTTGGCAAGCATCTTTTTTAGGATTCAGTTTTTAGTTTTTAGTTTTCAGTCTGTAGTTGTGATTTTCAGTTTGTACATTGGTTTTGGTTTCAAAGCAAGAATCAGGTTGCAAGTTTCAAGAAAGAGATGGGAACAACCCAATGGATTAGGCACCGGTCTTTGGGTTCTTTGCTACCTCACAGGGAGGATAGCATCCCCATTGGATCCTATGTTAGTGAGTATAAATTTAAAAATTCAAAACAATTTGTTTTGTTTCTAATTGAGTCTTATAGTCATGTCCTGGTCTCTTAAAGATCATGTGTCAAAGTTCAATGATATTTCTATCAACGTAGTATCGATGAGGCGATGAGGCATGTGGAGAAATCATAGTCACTTTTGTGATTATTTTTCTATCATCGGAATTACCTATGGCCTTTTAGTTGCAACAATTTCAAAGACACTATCACATATTGACAGAGAGATAGAGTTCACAAAGGAAACTGTTGAAACAAAGATTTCACAACAAATTTCCTAGTTGTTGTGAAAATTTATTTTCATCATAAATTTAAAAATAAAAACCGGGGTTTGCCCAAATTTGTTTTGGAGAGGCATCATAGAGTCATTAATTTGATGACAAGAAATCATCCCAACCCAGTTCTCCATTTGGGAGAAAAGGTGAAATTACCAGTCACTGCGAAATCTCTTGGTTGCTGCAAAATTTCCTGTAGCTAATTGTTTTTGCAGTTGACTTCAAGCTCATATTTTGAGTAGATGGTGATAGATATCCACAAACTGAAAGATTTTTTTCTCAATTATAGGTTCATCTACAAAAACCTCTCTCAGTTTTTGAACATGTGTCATAGTTTGGGAGATTTGAATATTTATAGCCTATTTTACAGATTTTTACCCAATTTAATTAGTTAAAAAACTAAACCCTAAAAAATAAGAGTTAGATTGTAACTCCTTCTTGAATGTGAACCCCTAACTATTCCGATCTAATTGAGTTATATTGTAATTTATTTCTATATATTATGAGGAAGAGTATTGTAAAAGGAGAATGGGTAAAGAAAGATTGTTGGTGCTACAACCTTTTTCAGATATTAATGAAAAGTTTTTCAGACATAAGTATTTAAGCTCTCATCTCAAAGATTCATGTGTTCAGTTATTACAGTATGTATTCTTAGTGTGTGTGTTTCCTTTTATGTTATCATAAAATGTATATTTTCTTTGTTTGAATGGGAAAATAGTAGATGAAGAATTCATTACAGTATGTTATGTATCTCTCTTGTTCAGATGTTCACATTTTCAGTCTGATAAGTCATTGCATAATTCATCTTGTTGCATGATCTATGTCTCTTTGATTGTTTTCCTTCTTCATCTATCCATGCTATAAAGATTGTAAGTCTAGTAATAGTTTATTATCTGTCCTTTGAGATTGATTGTTTTTCTACCAAGTTCTGAAAACCTAGAATTGATTTCCCTTATGACTCCATGCCCAATGGGTGTTTCTCTCAGCCCTACTAACCATTTCATAAACTTTCCATCCACATAAAACCTAACCCTTGTATTGATTGAAGAAATAGTAGGAGAGAGCCCTCTCTAGACTAACAAGAGGCTAACTTCCAGTCTGAAAGTAGGTTTGTGGTTACCTATGGGATTTTTTGTTGTAGCCAAGGAAATTTACAGAGTTATAACAAAATGGGAGACATAAACATTAACATATCCAACGTTTCCAATGAAAGTCTTGATCTATCATCATTTTTTATCATGTTTACTTTTGAGAAGCCTCTTTCACACATTGTTGTACTTAATAGAATAACAAGAATAGCTTGCCATGATCACATCAAACATGGAAAGCCTTTAAACCATTCAGGCTCATCTCCACATATATCCCATGCTCGAACAAATGTTTTTTGGGGTATGATTTATAAATAGTACAAATAAATTCATCCATTTCACCCAAACATTTTGCAGTCTCTACAATAGGTGAGTCCCCATCATGAAAATTTTCACATAAATATGTCAAAAATATTTTCGTTTGAGGTCTCTATCATCTATTTTTTCATAATAATGACGAGGATTGAAAAACATAGCACCATTAAATATATGTAAAACTATGAACCTCTTAGATTATCTAGAGATTCAATCACTTTCATAACAAAACATTTTCTCAAAACAATGCAATCATCTAGTGTCCTTGATCTTTGTATCTTTAGAAAACTTTCAAACCTCAATGGATGTAAATGTACCATACCTATGCTATCTACAAAATCAAGAGTTCCTTCTTGTGCTTTGATTAAAAAAGAAGATATCTACACTACACCCACCCCAAATATGCCTCTTAAAAGTTGTTTACAAAGCATGCTAATAGTAACATCTAAAGTAGTGCCAATAGAAGTAATGCCAAGATGATTGTTGGCATAGGGGCAGACCCAAGGTTCAACACTTAACAATGCACCAACAAAACCCTGACTACCGTCCCTTTCGGCAGCACCTGCGAAGCAGGCGAAGGACGCAGGTGTTTGTAACCAAGCTGGGACACATATATGTGATACTAACATTTCGCAGAAGGTTCTGTTAACACTAGGAAGTGACATGCATAATTTTATTCACCTTATGAACATTGCAGAACATAATCTAAGATAGATCTAATGTACTAATAACACAAGATTATGCACCTTAAACACTTAGCAATTAGCACTCTGGATCATATCTAGCATTCTAACATAAGCAATGCATTTAAGCAACACATACATATTCATTACACATATAATCTATGCACCAAGAAAAACATAACAAAGATAACATTGCACAAAGCCAGTCATGAGACACCAGATATATGTGGTTCACCCCAGTGCGGGGCTATGTCCACCAATCACTTTGCCTCTTTATTATTCGCAAAATCTTTCATTTTTTCACTCCCGTGCACTAAGCCACATAGTCAAGCTTCGCACCAGACATGAGATTTGCACACTGAGCACCAGATCCTCCTTCCAAAACTAGGTCAAATGCACATAGCTAGATCACAACATTTGCACCTTCTACAAAATCATAGTCCTATACATACATGCCTTTGCACAAAGAACTTTGTTCACACATAACTACATTCACTTCACTAGCTAGCTACCTTTACAATATAGTCTTCTTTATTTATATTCTACAAACCATTAAAATAAGGCCTAAACATGGGAAAATCCCATGGTCCCACATCCCATAAACTCGTTACAAAAACCCTAGAGGACCCTTTTTTCGGTCCACATAACCCTCAAAATCAGTGAGATCCGCAATCTTAGCTTTGCATGGGTGCTCCTTCTTCGACCAACGTGTCGAAGTCCAAAAGTGGGTCAAAGCTGACCGAAGTTTTCCCAAAACCTATTTGAGGGCCAACATGCCCCCAACACTCACTCGTGATTCGTCCCGAGTCACTCAGGTCTGGACAATGATGCTTCGAAGGCATTGAGCTTAACTCAAGATGCCTTGACTTCCTGCTTCACTCGAGCCTCCTGCTCAATGAGCTCCTGGATCGTCTACTTTGTAACAAGCCCTTCCATGCGTTGTTCTACTGTTGCAACCACTTGATCTAATTGTGATCCCTATCCATCAATATCTTCGAACACCTTGCAAGCTTCGTCTTGCACAGGTTGTAGCTTCTGCGTGACTTCCATTACTGTGTGCTGCTCCTCGGATCTCTTCATTCTTTCTACTGCGGTGAGCATCTTCGTTTGTGCCTGCAACGACAATGCTTGTTTTTGCACCTCCTATAACTGTGCTTCTAGTTTCCTTAGCTTTGGATCCTCGACGAGGCATTTATTGGAACAAGGGCAGACCCAAGGTTCAATGCTTAACAACGCACCAACAAAACCCTGACTATCATCCCTTTCGGCAACACCTGCGAAGCAAGCGAAGTCTCACCTGCGATAGAAGAAAGGGGGGTTACAGGACGCAGGTGTCTATAACCAATCCGAGACATAGATCTGTGATAATAACACTTCACAGGGTATTCTATTAACACTTAGAAGATGACATGCATTAGTTTCCTAATCTTAATAGCATCACAGAACATACCCAAAGATAGATCGACATAGTAACAATAAATGATTATATATTGTGAGCACTTAGCACTGAGTTAGATCTAACATTCATTTATCCTTAACACAAGTAAAGCACTAAGAAACAACATATCTATCTATCATACATAATAATCAAAGCACTAAGCATATTCATAACATAAACAACACAACACAAAGCAAACCAAAGACACGAGATATATGTTGTTCACCCCAGTGTGGGGCTACGTCCACCAACCGCTTCACCTTCTTTATTATTCATATAAATCTTACATTCATTCACTCCTGTGCACTAAGACACAAAGCCAAGCTTTGCATAGGATAGGATATTTGCGCACTGAGCACTAGATCCTCCTTCCAAAACTAGGTCAAGGCACAGAGCCAATTCTATATCAAGCACATATCCTTACTCGCATACATTCCTGGGCACAAAGTCGTTCAAGATACTTGCACTTAGCTCCACATACTACTCAAAAAGCGTCTACTTCTACCATACATTATTACTTATTTATACTCTTACAATCCCTTGCAATAAGGCCTAATCATGGGTAAACCCCATGGGCCGACATCCCATATACCCATTACAAAAACCCTAGAGAACCCCTTACTGGATCCACATAGCCCACAAAATAATTGAGATCCACGATCTCAGCTCCATCTGGGTGCTCCTTCTTCGAACAATGTATCGAAGTTCAAAAGTGGTCAAAACCTGACCAAGGTTTCCTCAAAACTTAGTCAAGGGCCAATAGGCCCCCAACACTCACCTGTGACTCATCCTGAGTCACTCACGTTTGGTCAATGCTGCTTTGAAAGCCTCGAACTTAACTCGATTTTCATCGACTTGTTGCTTCTCTTGAGCCTCTTGCTCAATGAGCTCTTGGATCGTCTACTCTATAACAGGCCCTTCCAAGTGTTGTTCTACTATTGCAACCACTTGGTCCAATTGTGATCCCTGTCCATCAATCTCTTCGAACACCTTGCAGGCTTCGTCCTGCACAGGTTGTAGCTTATGCATGACTTCCATTACCTTTCCCTGGAGGGAAGTGATATGTTTTTGTACTGTGCACTTCTCCTGGGATCTTTTCATTCTTACAACTGCGGTGAGCAGCTTCATCTGCCCCTGCACGGAAAATGCATGTTATTGCACCTCCTGTAACTGCGCTTCCAACTTTCTTAGTTCTAGATCCTCAACGAGGCATTCATATGTCTATGTGCTTCGATTAATCAATTTTTTTCACTCTGAAGTGAGGGCTCTTATCCTTATTATGATGTTCTTATCGGTCTCCTCCCTCTGGTCATGCACCTCCTATGGGCTGCTCGGTACTGCTTGGGCCTCCAATTCTTCTATCCTGGCTTAAAGCTGTTGGATGATCTTAGCGAGCTTCATTACTTGAGCCTCGACCGAATCTTGTTCCTCATGTGCCAAGCCTGGAACAAAGTGACATGCTTTACTCACTACTTCTTTGACCACGACCCGCTCTATGAGAAACTACTCCTTTTCTTTTTGTAGCTGGGCTTTCTCCTTCTAGAGCATCGCCTGAAAATCTTCTCTCTCACTTTCATAAGCGGCTACATTGTACCGCGCTAATCATAGTTGTTCTAAGGCTTCATATTTCTCTTGTTTCAAGGATTTTGTAGTCTTCTCTTTCTTTTTCTGGACTTTCTTAAGTCGATCTTCTGTCACATCTACAAGTCTTCTCAATTGGGATGGTTCATCCCCCAATTCTGCAATTTGTGACACAGTAGGTACTGCATGGACCAAACGAACAACTTGATGTACTTCTTTCAATTCATTTTCGATCCTTCCATATAGATCCTCCTGCTTCTCTCCATATCTCTGAAAGATATCCTCAGAAGCATCCTCCATAGCTCTGTGGACCAAACTTATATCGTCCTCTGTGAGCGTTGCCTCTAACTAGGGATTATTAGCATGCGTCTTCTTCCTTGTTGAAGGTTTCTTTGGAGAAACCTTACTCTTTTGCGGTGTTACTGTCCCAACAGGGGGATCCTCAAGTGGAGGGGTAGTAGCTTTGCCTCCTCCTTGCCATTCTTCTCCTTCATTTCCTCCTCCTATCCTTCTACTTCATCTCCTCCTCCTCTCGGTGAGTCTAATCCATTATCTTCAGAAGCGTTGTCCTCCTCATCAGTCTCTATATCCTGGAATTCCTCCTTCTTTTTCTTCTTCTTTGTCCCACTAGAATATCCGACATGCTCGACACAGGTGACTATGGGGCTTCCTATGGTTTCAGTGTAAGAGATTTCTGCATCAGTGATGGGTAAAAGGAATTCCTCTGGCCACTCCTTTGTAATCTGCTCCATGTCTTCATCTATTAGCTTGTAGTATGACTGTAACTCTTCCTGGTTCTCATCTCGGCGCATAGTGATGTAGATGAAATGTGGATCTGTGTGGAACTTTGCTATTGGTCACTACTACATATGGGCGGATTATTCCACAAAAATTTTCCACGATTCCATTATTTGCATGTTTTTTTTTAAATAGGGCGGTATTTTCGCCGATAATTCCACGAAAGTTTGTTGCTATTGCCACGAATAGGTTTTTTTAATTTGGGCGGGATTTTCGTCCCTGTTGCCACGAAAATTTTTCCTATCTCAAAAAGCATCTGCTAACGGCTAGTTGACTTGTTGATCTATATATACCCGACTTTAAGAGACTTTGCGACACAATTTTGATAGTTGCGACACTGTTCATGGATTTTGTTTGAGCTGTTTATTTTTTTTGTCACCCATCAGTTGAACAAATCCAATTCTCGATCTACATAGCAAGAATTTTGAACTTGCAAGGTTAGTATGTTTTTTTATTGATGTACTCATTTAACTTGTAAATTTTTGTTCAAGTGAAATTTCATGTAGCTTGTTTTTTCCTTGATAATATATTATATGTGCAGTACCATATTTCATGTCATTGGTTTTTGGGTCTAGTTAGTATATTCTATGGAAATTCATGTGAAATGTCAAGAAAAATATTTTCCGAAGAAGTATTTTAAGAAGAGGGAAAATCACTCCATCAATAAGTCAATTCAAACATTAAAAATAGATGTCATTATCAATCTAGATTAATTTGAGCCTACAATTCCTTATGTAAATTTAATCCTTATTACAAAACCACCAACTCATAACAACTTTACCAGTTGGACTAATGTTTGAAATAGAAAGTGGAAAAAAATCCTCTTAAGTCTAATTCTATCCCTTATAGACCTTGTTAGCTCTCTAGCTTTTGTGTTTCTATGATGTTGTGCCTATATATATTAATGTCATATTTTTAGTCTAGTATTAGGTTATGTTAGTCATATAACATTGTATTCTTATGTGATGTTGTTTCTCTCAATTTTTTATAATCACACACAATTCTAGATGTAGTGATTAACTCTTGTTTGTAGTTGATGTAACTTGTTTATACACTATTAATAAGGAGTAGCTAAAATATAAAAATTTCATGAAAAAATCTATGATAACATGATGAAATCTACTAGTCAGACAATGAAAAATGAGAACATGCCAAAGTGTCTTAGAAAATAAAACCGTGACCACTGTAAGTAACATAAAATTGTGACCATTGTATGTAGTTGCAAATCAACACGTCATAATTTAAACCAACCCAACCCAATTATGGATGACAAGTGGTTGGCATTCTTTTTTTAGTGGTGAATTTCAAAGATTGACATTTTCTCTACAAAACAACTTAGAGGCTAGTGTATGGTGTCGAGTGATTTCCTCCTTGGATGTCGATCAAGAGAGAGCACACAATGTTGGCAATGATTGTTCCAGGTATTTAATTATCTTTTATTTTCTTTAAAGTATGACAAAATATTTCATTTCTTTGTTTCGTGGATGGTAATTATTTCTTTTATATATAATGACATCTAGATAAGTATAATTAATCATGCAGTGTGTTGCACCAATTAGGTAAGTACTAGTTTAAATATATGAATGTATATATTGAGCCTCTTATTGATGAGTTGTTGAAGTGATGGGTTGGTGTCACTATGTATGACATCTCTAGACCAATAGGGCAAAAATGATTTCAATTCCATGGAATACTATCATGGACAATTCATGATGCTCCCGGGTTAACACATGTTTGTGGTATATTGTTACTTTCTTTTGTGATTTAATATTATATTATATATTTGTTGAAAATATCATGCATTATTTTAAATTGTAACTCTAATTCACTACATTAATTCATATATCTTGTAGGTCTTCAAACAAAGGGTAAATTTTCATGCCCAGTTTGCAGACCTAGGATAAAATATCGTCGTTCAAGGAGTTTAGGAAAAGAAGTGTTTGATGAGTATAGGCACTTTCTGCCTAATAACCATAGTTATCGAACTACAGACAAAGCAAAATTCAATGGTAAAGAAGAGAATGGAAAAAAAACCATGAAGAATGACACCTCGCCTCTGGAAGTTGGAATATATTAGAAATCATCAAGGTATGCAAATTATTTATGTATGACATATTATATAAATCTTTGGTTAATTTCATTAGTATTAATTTCATTTATTTTGATTAATTAGTGTTAATTTCAATTTGTTGATGCTTCATGAATGTCGTTAAGGCACGAATGGGCTTCCATGATCAATGAAAAGTTACCCGATGCAATTCAATAGATTTCCATACTACGAGAACCTACAAATAGTTCATTTGTTTGATACAATGCATATCGGGAAGAACATAACAAAATTGTTATGGCGAATATTAGATGGAAGGACTGACAAAGAGAGAATTGAAAATATTTGTTGTGACATCCAGGAAGCTAATCACGCATTGCAAAGTGTTATAATTAATTTTAATGGTGATGGCCGTGAACAAAATACTAGTCTTCCTTGGTTATTGACGGAGCAACAGAGCAATATTGTGAAAGAGGTCATTCGAAAAATTAGGTTTCCGATGGGGTTTTCATCGAACATACAAAATATCTTAATGAAAAAAAGTGATTTTGGTGGGGTTAAAACACATGACTGACATACATTCATTAAGGTAACTAGTAGGTTATAATATATTTCCTTATTGGTATGCATTTTTTGGAAACAAATAATAGTTATTTGTTTTTTGTTACAGTATGTTCTACCTTTATCTCTCCCAGACGACTTTGACAGCAACATAAAACAAATTATTTATGTACTTGGCAAATACATGAGGTAAGTAATGTTTTATAAGGAAAATTTACTTCTTATGTGATTTGTAGCGGAACTTATTGACATATTATGTTTTATCTGCAAATTTATGTATGCCTTGATATTATTTTATTGCATCGACATTTGTAGGTGGCTATCATGATCAAAATAAATCCATAAATAAGATATAAGGTATTGGAAGAGAGAAATTCCCCAACTAATGTGTCAAATGCAATAATATATACCTCCAAAAATTTTCAATGCACAAGAACAATACCTCATACACCAAGTTGAGGAGATTGAATTATGTGGACCAGTACACACAAGGTTGATGTGGATGGTGGAGAGCCAGTTGAAGTCATTGAAGGCTTTTGTTAGACAAAGAGCACGTCCGGAGGGTTCTATGGTTGAGCGATATATGGTATATCAATGCATGGTTTTTATTAGTCAATATCTACCAAAATTAGAAGAAAATATGAATGTACCTCACATTTGGCATCTCAAATCCATCAACAAATTTGAAGGGGAGGTCCTATTGGGGAAAGGTAAAATGAGGACCGTGAAAGGTAATTATTAGATGTTGACATAGATTTAATATATTACACATTTATTTTTCCAATTTTATTTTATCATACTAATTTTTTGCATTTTTTGTTCCTGCATATTGAACTATATTAAATTATTCCTTTATTAACAATGGCTAATTAATGATATTAAATTGTTATTTTATCATATAGTTGCTCGAGAGTGGGATTCTTTACATTTATACATTGCAAACAACCTTGATTGGATGGAGCATTGGATAGAATATATTGAATAATACTTTGGTAGGTTATCATGGGAAGGGGTGAGTAAGATGATTAAAATAGTGCATCGTCATCGAGATCAATTTCCTGATCTTACATCAAGGGAAGTTTATTTAGCCTTTGGTTTAAAAGATAAATAGGAAAGTAAATTTTTTACCCACATTTTTCTATTTATTTCCCAATTTTTCAATGTATTTGGTTTATTTAATTTTTGAAATATATATTTACTAAGTCATATATGAGGTTTATTAATTGGCAATATATTATTTACTTGTTTTCCATGTTGGAGTTGAAACATCATAAGGCTATGTGGTGTAATGGTCGTAAATTTCGTATAAACATGTTGGATGATAAGATGAAAACCTCGGATTGTGGGATAACTGCAGTGTTTAAGGTCACCAACATTTCCTCTAGAAGTGACAGAAATCCTGAAGAAACTGAGAATAGGTACTATGGGCATTTGGAGGATATAATTGAGTGTGATTTTAATTCTTTTAAAATAGTTTTGTTTGAGGTTAAATGGTACATGCTACGAATGCATGAACATGATCCTGAAAGAATTTTTATTGAGCATGATAATGGATTTACCATGGTTAATACAAGGGAATTTGAACCAGGTACGGAGCCTTATGTTCTTCCAAGTCAATGTGAGCAAGTATTTTACTCAGAGGTACCTGGTAAAGCAGGTTGGTCATACGTTGTTAGATATGATCCAAGATCAAGACCAGTAAAGTATAATCATGTAGTCGAGGATGAAGATAATAGCGAGGAACAATATCATGATTATGTAGATCAAGAGCAGGTAGCTCATGTAGTCGATGTGTCAGATAAAGAAGTTAATCATCCAAATGTAGGAGACGACGATCTCATTGACGATATCGATAACTATATTAGAAAAAATGGCATTAATGATGATGTTGATATGAATGATCCTTTCACTAATATCGATTCTGAACCAGATCCTGATACAAATGTTGAGCTGGATGAAGAAGAAGATGAATGATATTTAATTGTTGAAAAAAAGAGGTATGTGTTTATATATTTTATATGATCTTTATATGTTTTTATTTCAAATTAGGTACTATGGGGAAATTTAGAGTGATGTGAGGGGGGGGGTGCATAATTAGAGCTTCCACATTCATGTGGTTGCCCCTGTTTAGTAGAGAATGAACTATTCTCTAAAACAAGAGGAGCTCTACGCGACTATGCCTAATCATACCAACGATGTAGGTATGTCATCCCAGAGATTTACATTTTTATGTTTATATTTTCTTCCTTCACTTGATGTGGACCTGGTCATTCCTAGCCTTGAATTGAAAGTTACCCCTAGTCTTAGTCATCACCCTTCATGACACTTGTCACCAAACGATTAGATCACAAGGTTGGAGGCATATGGGCATTGGGATGAGGCTTTATAACCCTATAGTAACAAGAGACGTTAATTGAACTTTGACTAGGTTGAAAGGTGCGTGCAATTGAAAATACTAACAACCCAAAACTAAAAGGTATCAATACACAGACTGTCAAAGAGAGGTGATCTGGTGGTGTGTAGGAAGAGGCCTAACACCTTCAAAATTACCATTCTCCAAATATTTTATTCAAATTTTACAAGGAAATTGTACTAGGACTAGACATGGGCAACAGTGATCTGTGAATGGGGCCAACGTTGAAATTTTTTCAAATTGTTTATGTATGCATTGAAATTTGACATGGATAGACTATTTGCATGCCTTAACGATATGGGAGTGTTTTTGGACTCAAATTTGACTCACACACCCACTTTCTTCCATCATCAATTCATCATGTAAACCATAAACCCTAATTTAGTGGAGTCATCGATTTGTCAGGTTTTAGTGTTCCCAATGAATGGATGTGTTGTTGTTGACATGGAATGGGACAACACATGTACCTTCTTAATTTTCTTCCTTCATTTGATGTGGGCCTAGTCATTCCTAGCCTTGAATTGAAAGTTACCCCTAGTATTATTCATCACCCTTCATGACACTTGTCACCAAATGATTAGATCACAAGGTTGGAGGCATATGGGAATTTGGATGAGGCTTTATAACCCTACAGTAACAAGAGACATTAATTGAACTTTGACTAGATTGAAAGGTACGTGCAATTGAAAATACTAACAACCCAAAACTAAAAGGGATCGATACATAGACTGTCAATGAGAGGTGATATGGTGGTGTGTAGGAAGAGGCCTAGCACCTTCAAAATTATCATTCTCCAAATATTTTATTCAAATTTTACAAGGAAATTGTACTAGGATTAGACATAGACAAGAATGACCTGTGAATGGGGCCAACGTTGAAATTTTTTCAAGTTGTTTCTGTATGCATTGAAATTTGACATGGATAGACTATTTGCATGCCTTAATGATATGTGAGGGTTTCTGGACTCAAATTTGACTCACACACCCAATTTATTCCATCATCAATTCATCATGTAAACCATAAACCCTAATTTAGTGGAGTCGTCGATTTGTCGGGTTTTAGTGTTCCCAATGAATGGATGCATTGTTTTTGACATGGAATGGGACAACACATGTACCTTATTAATTTTATTCCTTCACTTGATGTGGGTCTGGTCATTCCTAGCCTTGAATTGAAAGTTATCCCTAGTCTTAGTCATGACCCTTCATGACACTTGTCACCAAATGCTTAGATCACAAGGTTGGAGGCATATGGGCATTGGGATGAGGCTTTATAACCCTACAGTAACAAGAGACATTAATTGAACTTTGACTAGATTGAAAGGTGCGTGCAATTGAAAATACTAACAACCCAAAACTAAAAGGGATCAATACACATCCCTCCTTAAGTCCAATGACCCCATGATTCTAGCGTGGCCATGCTTGATGTGGAAGTTTACACATTTAAAATTATGGGATCATACATAAGATAATGTATCACCTTTAGTGGATCATATATATATATATATATGGGAAAAATCCAACTAGAAGAAGATGCTCCATTTGTTAACTCAATATGTAATCGGTTATAAATGCTTCATTTGTTAACTCGAATCTTTCCTTCTTATTAATCTTAGACTCTACTTTCCATTATCAAACTACAAATAAATCCATTTATAATATTTAGAGGATACAACCACACTCCCCTCATAATTTATAAGCTACCCTGCATAGGTCTCAATTTTACAAGGAGTCTTTGAGGAAAATCAAGCTCAAACAAATCAGGCTAAGATTCAATCCTCCTCTCCCACTACATTCCACACCTCTAGGAAGTTTGGATGAGGAAAAGGAGAAGGAAGATTTGAAAGAAAATGGACAAAGGTGTCATTACTCATTTTGTGTCCTATGACCTTAGGGATGCTTGTAAGGAACAAAAATAATGGGGCAAAAAAAGAGGCAGGGTAAATGACATAATCCACATGAGACATTTTTTATTCTATAATATATATCTCTTTGTACCCCCACCCTCTGTCTCTCAAGCACAGAATTAGAAATTTGGGTAGGAAAACCAACATCGAGTGGTTGCTTATCATTTATTTCAAACTCCTTATAAACCTTAACTCATATTTCTTACAATACTTAAAACTAAACACTCTAACATATAACAACATATTTTTAATCCTTATAACCCCTTAAACTTTACCCTATTACCCTTCATCAATAACCCAACTAAACTTGTACTAATCCCATTGGCACATAAACCCTATCTCGAAACTCCTAAGAATGTATCAACCCTAATTCCTATGACCCTTAGTTACCCCCTATGATATAACACCTATCCCTTAACCTTTATAATCTTATACAACTAACACCAATAAACATTATTTATTCTAACCTCTAACCTTTATAATTGTAACACCTATACATATCCTAACCCTTACTTTGAATAACACCTATAACTCCTAATTGTTATAACCCCTGTGAATTTTCAACCTATAATAACCATTATCCACAATGAGTACCACTAACCATATGACTCATATAACCCATATTATTGCAATCTTGTAGTCCATATAAACCCAAAAAACTAACCCCTTAAACCCCCAATTTCTAACATATATTAGTTCCTAACTCTTACAACTCTTAACCCCTAACCCTTATCAACACCAATACATATAACCCTTAACCTAAATCTCTTATAACCCTTAAACCCAAATCCTATAACATACAACACTAAATGAGGAACCCTCATATCCTCCTTAAACCTAACCCTAATGATAATCCTTTAACCCCTACTAATCCATAGGATTCAAAGGATGGTGGTTTGGATGCTTCTATGGGTGTTAAAATAAATACTTGAGATTTTCCATTTTTGATATGACCCATCCACCCCATGATGCTAGGATAAAGGCGTCCATAATGTTTTTGAAAGGTTTGGATTCCTTATAGATGTGGGAGGGGATCATTATCCATTTTTTAAAAGGAACAATGAACAAACATTGTACTAGGTCTAGACATGGGCAATGGTGACCTGTGAATGGGGCCAACGTTGAAATTTTTTCAAATTTTTTTTGTATGCACTGAAATTTTACCTGGATAGAATATTTGCATGCCTTAATGATATGGGAGGGTTTCTAGACTAAAATTTGAGCCACACGCCTACTTGTTTCCATCATCAATTCATCAATTCAATGTGGAACACTTTTTAACAATATTCCATGTTGTGCATATGAGAGATATTTATATGAACATTTTTTTCTAGAACAATCCACATCTATGGTGTCGCAGAAGGTGGGATTCCCTACAAATGATTTGGGTGGTTTTTTTCAAATAAGGGTTGTATGTGGTTGTTCTCAATGTAAAGGAATAAGAAACATCCCTTGTTGAGTAAGTGCTAAAGAATTATTTTCAAGACAAAATTCTAGATGTTGATGGAAGTATATCCCATATAGTTATTCCTATCCCCATAAGTGAAGTTGGGCATACAAGGGAAAAAACTAATTTTAGTATTTTTCTTCAGCCTATGAGAAATGTGTCTATCATAGCCAACCGAAGCATGTTTTCTACTATCCCATCATGAAGTGTTAAGTGTTTAGATACCCAAGAATCAATTGTTGGACCTATTATTAAAACTAGGCGATCTAAGGTGGTGGGTGCAATAGTGAAGAATTTGCTAAAGATAAATACACAATAAAATATTTCACAATATGATGTTAGGGAAGAACTTTTAGATATTTCCTTACCTCCAACTTTAGAATTTGCTTAAAACACATCATTTAATCACACTCTCTTTCGTGCATGGTTCAAGGTTAAACCATTTCTTACAATTGGATAAATTTTCCCCTTTTGTGGTAACAACTATGTAATTTCCTCCTCTAAAATGTTCATGTACTTGAAACCGGTGCATATAAATGACATGTGAATGGGGCCAACATTGAAATATTTTCAATTTGTGATTGTATGCACTGAAATTTGACATGGTTAGACTAGTTGACTCACAACCTAGTAAACTCACAATGAACAAGCTAGTTGACTTACCCTCTAGTCATTTTCCACCACATTTACGTCACTTCACATATTCTCAGATCCTTTCCAAATGACGAGCCCAACTTTGGGACTATTGTTCCTGAGTTTATACTTAATGCTCGAAGTATAATGTCAAGCATCAGGAAATAAGGAAAGTTTTAATGTTTGCTTTTTCTACCTCAGTTATGTGAGAAACAATTCCTTAAATTGAATTAATAGTATAACAGCTCAGAGGCCATTTTCCATGTCTGAGTTAAAATTAAAAAGTATTGAATGTAATGAGAGAAAAACATAAAGTTGTTAGACAAAGAAAGGCATCAATTTCAGAAGAATCTTACTTTGTTATAGAAGAATAAAATAGATCATATAACTTTTAATGAAGCATAAAATGTAGCAATCTAATTAACTCACAGGTCTTGTATTTGTTAACAGAAAATACAGAGGAAATATGTTTGCTATCAGATAACTAAATGAAATATAACCACAACAGATGTTGTACTAAATTGTGATCAGACATTCATTAAGGAAATATATAAAAAGATGTTGAGATATGGAAAGACAGAAGAACACATAACTCAAACTAGATGAAATGTGGAATCTTTGGTCTGCACTTGTATTAATTCTCAATGAGGAGAGTTTTCTCAATTACATACTACAAGAAACAACCTTTGCTCATTCTTTCGAATATGCATTTATACAAAGATTCCCCAACCCTAAGTGTTTGGAAACCCCTTATTTCTAAAAAGTAACGGTTACAAAATGAGAAAGGTGGAATGCTTCGTTTAGTTCTCCTCTATCTCTTTCTCATGCTGGCAGAGACATTTTCCTTCCTTGTTTTCCATCTCAGACACAATAGTCTCTAATCGTGACCTGTACAGATGATGTGTACAGGTTACTTCATTAGTTCTTTGAAGCACTGCCCTTTCCTCGTCCAATACATTCGACACACCTTCTTATAAATAGTGTTATCGGTCTAGAGGGTTCTGTCACATCCTTTGCCTAAAAAATATACCATTTCCTTTCCAATAGTGGAAATATGTCTTCCATTCTTTTGTCTTCTGCAGTCATTGACTGTAGCTGCAAATTAGGTTTCACCAGCCATCTATCTATCTGAGCGATATCGACCTGTTTTAGCTGTGAGATTTCAGCCTGAGTTTCTTTTGAGATTGTTTTGATATCAATTTGATGTTTTTCTACATCAACTTGTCCCAGTACTTCGGAAATATCACCTTTTTCAAATCCTAAAGACTCTTTATTTAGTGAGTGGAAAGCCTCTTCATAAGCTTATTTGATTTCCTTAGCTGTTCTTTTACTTTCGGCTATGTTGGCCTCCCAGGTCTTCAATAGTATGTCACCTCTGAGCTGCTCTAAAACAAACAACCTGGGAACTTTTCAAGAGGTTGTTGTGTCATCAACCATAGAAGAAATTATTCAAAATCACCTCTGACCTGCTCTAAAACAAATATTATCCAATGATTTGTTTACCCCCTGAAAATGATTTTGGATAATTTCCACCTTGTTCAAAAGGCTTCATTGCGCTAACTCAAGCTTCTCACATATCTCCACTGCTTGTGCTTGGAAAATGGTTATATCTATAACCATGTTCTCAGTCAAATTTACCTTGGCCTGTAATTTCTTACCCAATTCGCCTTGTTGAATGGCCCGCCCTCCGATCGCCTATACATTTCTTTGCATCTCCTTGAGACTAGATTTTAACTGTTGAATTTCTTGTTTATCACTGGTTGTAGCTTGTTCGAAACCTTTGTTGACTTCACTTCTGACGTTCTTTTCTATAGTCCTTATCTGATTTTTTAATTGGCTTATCAATAGATTTTTTTGTTTCAATTGCTCTGCCAGATTCTCGATGGACCACTGATTGGCCCTAGAGAAGGCGCCTAATGAACCAACCATTTCCTTGGCGAGCTCTGAATCCTCCAAGCCCTATCCATCAAATATCATCCTTTTCCTTTTGGTTACCACCCCTTCTTTCTACTATGATTATTTTATGACTATGGCCCTCCTTTTCGTGCTAAAGAAAAATTTTGAAGGGGGCATCTCTTCAAGCAAGATCGAGGTAAGATCACTTGCAAAAATAACTTCAGGACCAGGAGTTCTGAAACTTGACTACAGAGGGGTTAGTGCTGTAATTGGACTGCCTATCGCTGTGAACTACTTTCCTTCTATTTTTTTTGAGGTATCAGTAGGGGTGACTGGCGATAAAGGAGGTACCATTTGTTTATGTTTTAGAAGTGTCTCAGATTGAACCTTTGTCTGTGGCCCTAGATATCCCGCTTGCGACGTTTCTAATTCTTGTGTAGACACTTCGAGATTCTTTGGGACTTCCTCGGTAGTTTGTTTATCAAAATACCCTGGTTCAAAACCCGGAGGTATGGATTCCTGCACCGGAGGAGTGGTTATCAATTCTCCTTGTACTATCTTGGGAAAACTATTTTGTCTATGCCTTTGGAAAGTGAAGAAACTGACATGTTGGTCGAGGGATAACATTTGAACTCTGTCTTGTACCTCCTGATATGATCTGATTCCCCTGAATATATCGCCATATGGGGAGTCTTCATGCACATATATTTTCATATTACATTGAGCTAAGTGATTCTCTACGATCTTGTATGGATCATGTCTTTTAAATTCAATGTCAACCAATTTCAAATCCTCTAAAGTTGTAGCCTCTACTTTGGAATGACCAAAATCTAACAAGGAAAACCTACCAACTTGTAGAGGGAAGGTTGGCCAAACTTTCTTCTGAGTAGCTTTTAGCTCTTTGCCAATGCCTCATGTTACCATCCGGTAAGCCACTTCTCTACACACCAGTTGTCAGGTAGAAAATTTGGGAGAACGTGAGGGGAAACCGAGCATCTGAAAACCCTAATATATGAGAAATTTTCTTCAATGAACCAATCAACAACTTTTTTAAGGTTTCCCATAATTTGATCTGAAATTTGAGGAGGTAGATGACCATATAGTGTTTGATGAACAGGAATCACTAAATTATGAGATATTTCATAAAATAAATCTTTCTCCTTTCCCTCCCATAGTTTGGAATGATAAAAATGGATAGGTTTTGCCCTGGTTGGCTTCCAACTCCAATTCATCAATGTAAATGGAGTCATGAAACAGATGGCATCCATGACATACAAAAACATATAAAAAGGGGTAGGTTGACCTTTTGACTTTGTCATTTGATACTAAAAAATTTCCTTGGCTAATTTATCGAACAACATCTTAGCCCAGTTGAAAGTGTATCCCTCGACTGCGTCGTGCATGATTGCTACCCATACCACCAGGAAATGAGTAGGGATTTTCCTTCCAAATATCCTACATAGCATCGTGGCTACATAGTTCATATACTCATTTAATGATGCAGTGGAATAAACACCATGGGAGTCAGCTCTGAATTTCACTGGATATCCCCACCAGGATTTAACTATGTCTGGGTAGTTTCGGTCAAATTGCATACATTATTTTTGTTCAAACTCCATCACGAACGCAACATTATAAATATATTTTGGATCAGGGGATAGTTTGTACATTACTTGGAGGTGTTCCATCCTAAAAGAGCCAACAACGACCTTTTGGTGATTGATGATGCTCTTGGTCTACACATTGGTGTTCTCCAGACCCCAGCTTATCTTGTCATTGTATGGCATGAGCTTCAGCCGCGTAGCTTTTTTATGAAGCTCAGACTCTGCTATAGTTCTAAGTTTAGTTCTGTGAGTGTCATTCGTTTCATCTCCAAAATCGTCTAGGTGATTTATAACTTCATGCTCCAAGATTTCGAAAATCTGCATCCAGGATTTAATTGAGTCTACAACTCATGGCGTAGTATCAGACAGAACGCTTGTGTTCAGATTCGAACCTTCACCGACATCATCATTCTTCTTCAATGCTTTCCTGGGTGCCATGATATCATAAATAGAACGTGAATACCTGTTACAGGGGGGAATGCGTAAGCTTTCCTTGTATAAATCTCACTACTTTGCTGAAGGTAAAAATAAAATTCAAAATAGAACACTTTTATTTACGCTCAGTTTGCATTAATTTGAGTACCCCTTTACGGATGATGAATTTATTGGATTTAATGAGGAAAGTACATCTAGCGATACGCACTATACACTAGAAATCATTGTTGTTGATTCATAATCAATGTTACTAAATATCGGCGATTCATGATCAAGAGTTTTGGATGGAACAAAATTGAAATATCTTGAAATGCCAATGTGCGAAATATTAATTTACATTGTTAATTTCCTTTTAAGATAATAATTAATCACGTTTAAAACTCAATGCTTTCGGGAACTCGGGTTTCAGGATTTTTTGGATGTGATGAATGGTAAACCCCCTGATTCCCGAAATGTGAAATGATTAATTACCTCTGACTTAGTTTGATTTAATTAATCGAGAATTACTCTTTCAGCATTTTATCGTTTCATAAGTTTGCAAGTTGACTCTTTGTTATATCTCTGAAAGGCCATTACTTGCGACGACGTGTCAAGGATGAGTCATCCTAAAGGTGCCACGTGTTAATTTGAATCGTGCGAACTCTTAGATGACAAGCTCAGAAAAAGTTCCACTTGTCTACTAGGAGAAGACTCAAGATGCATATGTACATCCATACTCATGTCTTTTAAAGATTTAAGAACAGTTAAAATGGACGTCTTTCGGGTATCAGGATTTTGAATGTTAAGACATAACGAAATATCCAAAACGCGATACTCCGAAGCAAATTTTAGCGATTTGGCTCATTAATCATTTGGCGGCTTCATAAATCTGAAAGATTTTAGATCATTCAATCATACAAAAAACTTTATCAACGGTGAGACTCAAGTGGTTTTTTCTCTCATTTAAACGAGAATGAAAATTATTAAAGTTTAAATACTAGAAAAACATGTGTTCCAACATAGGCTCCATCTAGGGATCGTGTCTCCCTATGGGATGAGAAGAATAGTAGACCAAGTGCCTTTATTGGATAAATGGAGTCATTATTTCATTTTTGTGAAACACATTCTGAAAGAGGGCACACAAGAGGACTTAAGATTTCATCCTTATCTTTGAAAACTTTCAAAACTTAATCATTCACTGCTCTTGAGTTTAGGCTTATCAATAGCTTCCTTTTCTTAAAATTGACTTCAAAATTGCTTAAGATAATCAAAACAACCTTAATCGTTCTACCAGGCTCTGTTCGATTTTGTTCGCATCAAGGTAAATTAATTTCAATGTTTTTAGTCAGGGAGTCTCGTGTTAGCTTAGAATGTAGATCTAGTCGAAAAGAGAACTAGTTACCAGAGCACATTATAATTCATCTATAACAGCCTTGCAGATATCGTAGACATTGCTTCAGTGCCAGCGAGCCTGTTCAGTACCACGGTGAAGTTATCTAATTTCCCACATTGAATTTCCTTTCACCACTTCAATTAGTAATTTTCCATTTAAATGTTGAGATGAGGGCAATCATTTAATGAATTTCCTTTCATCATCTCTTTTGGACTAGATGGGGGCAATCATTTTATGAATTTCCTTTCACCATCTGTCTTATATTTTTTAAAACATGAAGTGGGGGAAATCAATTTGTATACAATATACCAGGGATGATATATTCTTATAATTTAGCAATAGAGGTATGTTAACTCACTTTGATTACTCTAGACTAAACCTCCTCTGATCTTCAAAACACCTTCACCTACAGGGAAATTCTCATGGGGTTTTTTATTTTCCAGGGACCTTCCTTGAGCGAAACTAATCAGTTTAAACTTGTTAGAAGGGATAAGATAGTTAGGATTAGCCTAGATATACTTTTGTGTTTATTTAAAGTTAGAGGAATCATAAGAATTTTTACCTATCCTCATTTTGAAGATTTGTTTATGAGTTTTCAGGGTTCAGGTGAGACCCTTTTTCCTCTATGAAGACCATGGGATGGTATCAGGAATCATGTGAAAATAAAACTTGAAAATGAGCAGGGGAATAGAATGAGGATTCATAGGTTATGTTGTAAGCACGATCAATCTTATGCAAACTTTTTACTTGATTCTTGAAATTTTTTCTTTAAGTTCTTCTTATTGCTTTTTTTTTATTATAAGTTTTATTTCATTTTTATTTTATCTAGAGAAAACTCTTTGATAATTAAAACATAATTTTCCATTCCTCTGGTTATAGATTAGGTGACAATATTTGTACATATGAGACCTTTTTCATATTAGGTGATATTTCTTTGAAAATTTAAACAGAGCAGAATCTCATACCTTAGATTCATTCTTATATTTCCAACCAAGTAAACTATTTATTTATCACATGTTTTGAGAGAAAGCCAATGTTCTGATACGTCAAGGTTGACTTCTGATGTCTCTTATCTCTCGGCTATTGGAAAGTATCCTATATGATAATAACATGAAGAATGTCAGGAACTTAGGCAGACCATAACTCTATGTGTTACTTATTTTTATATTTTTGTTTTTTTATGAAATCCACTAACCTAGTTTTATTTACAGTGAAAGTAAAAACTTACCGAAGAAATGAAAAACTGTGAATCAAAAAACAAAAAAATCAAACCGGTATGTACAGTGAGAGTTTTGGAAACTGATTATTGCATAAAAAGCTTCAGGTAATGCCCGTTGATAGGGGCATTAAGGATTTTACCATCCAAATTTTCTAGCAAAAAGGAATTTTTCCCTTTAGAAGCTATGATTTTGGAAGGTCCACACTAGATATGGTCGAATTTGTCATGCTTTATTGAATCTTCCTTCCTAGCATCCCACTTTAAAACTGGGTCACCGGGGAGGAATTCCCTATCTTTATCTTTTTGGTCAAACATGGCTTTCATGTTATCCTGATACTTCTGAAGTTTTTCATCCACTTCAACCCTATTTTGCTGGACTTCGACCAATTGATTTATTCTTCTGGTGACGTGATTTGGATCTTCCTTTTTGTCTTGTGATGGTTTCATTACAAGTAGAGCCAGGTTTATAGGTAGTACTACATCAATCCTGTACACCATTTGAAAAGGGGACATCCCGATCAATTTCTTGGTTCCTATCTGATTCACCTACAAAGCATATTTCAAATGCACATGCCAGGCTTTATTATTTTCGTTCAACACTTTCTTAATTATGGTGTGTTATGAGGGAAAAACTCTCTATGGCCAAGGGTAAACCACAACAGACATGTATGACTACATAAATCAACTCAATTCCATTGTATGCTACATAAACTAATGTGCAAGATAAGAAAGAGGCCTACCTCGATTCAACGTTCGATGATGTTCCACCATTGAGCATTTTGACCCAAAGCTTTATACCTGCAATAAGTTCTTAACAAACAAGCAAATCAAGTATATAGTGATAATGTAAAGGGGTTAACACATCAGATAGCATAATCCATTAATAAACATGCCCATGGATAATAATCATATATTTTCACGATACCAATAGGATGAGAAAGGAGTATTTCTATTAATAATTGGTCAATAGAAGTGTCAACATTACAGACTTTCATGTCGACACGGTTCGAAACCAAGGAACCAAGTTCCTTCCAACTGGGCCTCCACCACTTCAATCCTCCACCAAAGGCAAGCTCAAAAGAGAGATACAATGAGGTTCTCTCAACAATAGGTAAAGATCTTGGGGGTTGAACACTGTGTTCAAACTTGAGGGACAAAGGGATGTAGACTCAATATGAAGTAATTTCTCCAGAGTAGCTTTGCTCTCAAAGTTGAATGCTTTCTCTTCTTTTCCATAGCTCAAAATTGTGCTCTTATAGCCTTCAAAATGCAACTGAAGGGTCGAGTCAGAATGTTTCCAGTATATGGAAGGTCAAGGATCAAAGATCTCTTGTCATGACATGGAAACCCGACTCCATTTTTGTACTTTCTGGAAAAAATCTCGATGTACGCAAGCTGTAGTGGAGAAGCCTGTGTATACGCTTGTTGCATAGCTGATAGGGCACGTATATGTGGGAAAATGTGTATTTTTAGCTCTGGATTCATCAAAAAGGGATGATAAGTCTGCATCGGGAAATGTAAAAAGGCCCTCTGTGCAAGATAGCAATGGTGAGGCAAATCTTTCTATAACATGGTGATTAAGCTTTTATTTGATGATTCAGCTAATCCATTGCCTTGAGGATAGTACGTTTTGGAATGACCCATCACAATATTGTACTTTTGGCAAAAACTAACCATCTCCATAGATTTAAATGTCTGGGCATTATCTGTAACTATCTTCCAAGGACAGCCAAATCTAGATAAAATGTTTTCCTCCAAGAAATTTATCACCACCGAATTTGTAGCGTTTATGGTTGGAATGGCTTCTACCCATTTAGTGAAATAATTCGTAGCGGTCAGGATCCATTTGTGTTGCACACTAGAGTGTGGATTGATTTCACTGATAAAATCCAGCCCCAATTGTTGAAACGGGGCTTCAGTTTTAACTGGGACCAAAGGTAATGCGGGAAGCTTTTGTTTGCCTGAAAATAATTGGCAGGGGTTACAGGCTTTGACTTTAGCATTCGCATCAACAAATAATTTAGGCCAATAATATCCTGCTCTCAAATTTTATAGGTCGTTTCTCTCCATGTTTGATGTCCTCCACACACTCCTTCGTGAAATTCATTTATGAATCTCTCTGTTTCAGATTCTACCAAACAACTTAGTAAAAATCCCAGAGGATCTTTCCAATATTATTTGTTATCCATGATACGATATTTTACTGTGTGCAACTTCAATGTTCTATATTTGGAAGGAGTCATATTGCCTGGGCACTGCAGAGTTAGAAGGTAAGAGACTATATATTTATACCAAGTTGAAGAAGAGAAATTCTCCTGGATTTGAGTTGTAGGTATTTGACCGTCAAATTATTCTATATCTGAAATTTCTTCGTAAGATTGCAGATGGTTTATTCCAAGCACTCTGAAATTAGATTCATCTAGTAGCTTAGCTAAAACCTGTCCTTTGACGAGATTTGTCGGTTTCAACTCCAGATCAAACTCTTGAATTTTAGCAAGCCATCGGCCCCTCCTTCCATCACTGTCGAGTTGAACCAATATATCTTTAACGAAACTGGTGGGTACATATGCAATTATTTTAGAATGTAGTACATAGGTTCTGAAAGCCTTTAGGGCCTTCACCACTGCATATGCCTGCTTTTACAGTATATTGTATCTCAACTCTACGTCTCTAAGGCTTTTACTGAAGAATGTTATTGGTTGTTCGAACCCTTCTTCATTCTTCTGTAGGATTACTACCGCAATTGTGTGTTCGAATGTGAATGAGAAAATTAAGAATTATTTCAGATAATCTGGGCTTGCCAGCATCGATGCTTCACCTATAAACTTCTTGATGCGTTCGAATGACGCTTTGGCTTCGGTCTTCCATTTGACCTCACTATCCTTCTTAGGCATATCTATAATCAATTTTACAATTTCAGCGAAGTTTGGGATGAATCTTATTTAAAAGTTAATTTTTCCTAAAAATGACTGAATCTCTTTTTTATTTCTAGGAATATTGATAGTATCTATAGATTCAACCCTTTTCAGGTCGATTTTAATTCCATCTCAAGATTGCAAAGTGATATTTCTTGAGATTTAAAGACAAACTGAATTTTTGACATTTCTCAAAAGTCTGTTTGAGGTGTACCAGGTGTTTTGCATCAGATTTAGAAAATACAGTTAGTTCATAAAAATAAATGACAAAGAACTTATCTCTTTCACCGACAAAGGTGATGTCCATAGCTCATTGGAAGGTGGCACCTGCGTTCATCAAACCAAATGGCATTTTGGCATACATAAAGGTACCCCATGGGGTGGTGAACGTGGTTTTTTCTCTATCATCCTCGTGGACTGCAATTTGATTATAGCTCGAAAATCCATCAATCATAGACATTCTATTTGCTCCGACCACTTTTTCCAATACATGATCCATTTTAGGTAATGTATAATTATCTTTGAAAGATGATTTGTTTAAATTTCTAAAATCTACACACAGTCTAATTTCACCGTTTTTCTTTCTTACTGGGACTAGATTGGCTACCCATTTGGAGTATCTGAGTGGAACAATGATTTTAGCATCTAGGAGATTCTTTACCTCATTTTCTATCATAGGCAGTAATATGGGATTTATCTGTCTGAGCTTCTGTCTGAACGGTTTAACACCCTGCTTCAAAGGAATTTTTTGTTCGATTATGGTGGTATCATAAGTTCTTAATTCATCATAGGACCAGTCAAAAACGTCCTTGTATTGTTTGAGAAATTCAAAATATTTTCTTTTTATTTCAGGAGGGAGGTATTTAGATATTTTTACTAGCTTAGGAGTTTCCTTGGTGCCTATATCACAGTCTTGAACCTCTTCTGGCTAAGGTTGGAAAGTAGACTTTAAGGGAATATCGTCACGATCGAATAATCTCTCTAAAGGAATCAAACCTTTAGGGATCTAATTATTTTTTAGTACCAGCATGTAGTGATTAGCGATCTTATCTCGAAACTCCTGAGGATATTCACCTTCCTGCATAATCCAATTAGGATCATTCTGATTTTCCTGATCAATATGTGTTTCAGCAAATTCGTCCACCATTTCTAAGAATTGTCTGATTTGCTCATCATCTTAGAATACCTGCCAGTGTTGTGTATTGTTTGGTATTGATGGTTTGTGCCTCATTTCTATATGATACTTTAGTTTGAGGACAATAGGAGGTACAAACGTTGCAACGGCTTTGGCCAAGGAATCCGCCTATTGATTTTCCATTCTAGGGATGTGGTGGATATTAAACAATGAGAAAAAAATTGTAATCAGATCCCAGGCACAATTTATGTAGGATCTCAACCTTGGGTGTTTGGCCTGGTACTGCTGCTTTATCTGTTTTATGATCAATTTCGCATCACCATAAACTATCAGGTTTTCAATTTTCAGCTTCATGGCAGCCTCTAATCCCAAGACCATGGCTTCATATTCACATACATTATTGGCATAATCAATATCCCACTGTAATCTGTAAGAGAATGGAATAATAAACTCATCCTCAGATGCCACAAACAGCACTCCAGCTCTTTCTCCTTCACATAATGAAGCACCATCGAAATACATTTTCCAAACTCCAATCCTATTTACATTTTTATTTGTTTTTTCTATTTTTCCTTTTTTCTGTATAATTTTCTTCTATACATTCTTATAAATCATCATCAATCGATAGTATACAATTTCCTAAATCTTGATCTGTGACATAAACAGGGTAATTATTCATATTCAGCGGATCACTTACTGCATATGCCAGCCTCGTTTCTCTATACAGGCAGGTGAACTATCCGCCGAAGATCAGGATTGTAGAGTATGTCATGTTGAGTTGAAGGGATCCTCCAAGTTTGGCACCCAAAGACCTGGACAACAACATGTCGTACTTTGAAGGGATATCAGCAACAACCACATCCATCATAACACTTTTTATAGGGATCTATGCCAGATTAACCACTAAATATTTAATCATACCTATACATTTAACTTTTCTCGAATCAAAAGAATATAGATCTCCGTATGGTTTGGTGATTTCGAGACCAAGTCTATCCATAATAGCTTTAGGCATCACATTGTGGGAAGATCCAGAATCCAACATGAAATTATGGATCAAATGATAATGCACAATTAGTTTAATGTAGAAGGGGGTGACGTTATCTCTGGCACCTTCAAAGCGCGAACCAAATATTATATTCAGTTTATCATCTTCTAAATTTATAACATCAGCCTGACTTTCAATATCTGAAAAATTATCATTTTGGAAATTTGTTTTTTGTATGTAGGGTTCTTTGCTAGTTCGACCAAAGGTACAGGGATCTTGATCTTATTAATCTCACTTTCTAGATTAAAACTTCTTGTTGTCTTATCAACTTCTCTGGTTTGGATTTCTATCTCCCTTTTTTCTGATTTATTGGTATGTGTTGCTTTAGTTTTAGCTGTTTTTGTTTCGACAGTCTATGTTTCGTTTGTTTTTGTTTTGACGGTCTGTGAGCCAGCCTCTTTTAATTTGGCAGTCTGCGTTTCAGCTACTTTATTTTGGTAGTCTATGTTTCAGCTGTTGGTTGAGCTGCCTCATTTTCTTTACTTCTCGACAAGATTTTCTTCAGTTGGGAAGTTGTGATACTTCTATCTCTAGGCCTTAGATTATAATTCTATTGGAGCTCGGCCATTATATTATCGACGATTCCTTGATAAGAAGAATCTTTTGTGATATTTACGTTATCATCACTACTAGACTGGTATTATGTGTTTAAAGACCTTTCATAATCTTTCCTCGTCAAATGAGGTTGTTGAAAATCATCGCCAAGATTATTCATATCTTCCTCTAACTCGTTAAAGTTTTGCATATCTTCTCCTCCTATAAAATTTTCGTTTTTAAAGGGAGTCTGAATATTTTGGTCCTCATTTTTTATTTGTCTTTGTTGTATTTGAGGGTTAGGATTTCTTCTGAAATATTTTCTTACAAACTAGTATGTTTTAGATTGATCTAGTTCCATCTTCGAAATTTTGTTTGATAGTTCTTTGATTATTTTTTCCATATCATCCATCTTATCTTCCGAGGACCTCCCAGATCCAGAGGGTCCTGCTTTCTCTCTGAATCGTTTGGTATCTTTGTTTCCAGTTTCAATTTTGGTTTTTAATTTTCTAGATGCCATCATATTTGACTCGATTTCCATAGCATCATCTTGCATTTTAGTGAGGTCGGTCGCTCTCCTTTCCCTCAATAGTAGAGAAAAATCAGGCTCGAAAGCCCCAACGAAAGTTACTTTTGCTGCGGGTTGGGAAGGATTAACCTCAGCTGGGATCTTGTTATATAATTTATTAAATCTTTGAGTGAATTCAAGAACTGTTTCTGAATTTTTCTTTCTTAAAGATCCAAACTCGATCAAATAATATAGGTGATATTTTCTCTCTCCTCGTTGTCTGAGAAAGGCACTTTCTAACTCATCATATGATCCTATTAAACCTGCGGATAGTCCTCGGAACCAGGTTCTCACCTATCCCTCCAACATTTGAACTAGGAGTCTTGAATAAACATCCTCGTGCTTAAGGCCAAGGATATCGACGAATTGGTCAAAGAAATTTATGTGCTCAGTTGCGATTAAGTCTCCCTCTCCTGCAAACTTTGGTAGGTTTTTCATATAGTTTTCGGGTAAATCGTGGAGGGGAACTGGGAGGACCAAAGGAGCATATATAGAAACCACTTTAGCAAATATTCTAGGAGGTGGGTGTGGCCCTTGACCACCTCCTCCTCCTCCTCTAGCAACATGTCCTCCTCCACCTCCACCACCTCCGCCACCACCTCCTCCGGCAACAACCATTGATAATCTAAGGGATAAAACTTGGAGGTTATAAAGAGGGTTTTCAAAGATGTGTAGTGACCTTTCGGTTACTTCAGGATGAAGCGAAAGAGGTTATGGGAACTGTCCATCAAGAGATAGAAGATTTGAAAAGGGGGGGAAATAAATATGAGGGATAGGCTCTTTAGATTTGCAGGATATATAAACGGGAGAGCCAGTAGTTGTCGAATCAGAGTGGAGGGTATATTCTTCAAAAATTCGGGAAGTGGGAAATTTTATTTCGGGAACAGACGAGATATCAATCAAAACATGTATCGATATGGGTCTTTTACCTTTATTAGCAAAGGAGGCAACTGAATCAGTTTTGGCCTTTATCTCGGGTAAAACCAACTCAACGTTTATGAATTCGGCTTCAATTCTATCAACCAATGTTTCTCCGAAGTGGATTTGGGTGGAACCTTCTTGCGGAGTTAATTGTTTGAGTGAAACCTTAGCATTAGACTATGTGGGTTTGGGTTGATAGACCTTAATTGTGGAAGTAGTGGTCTACTTAAGGTATCCCCTTGGTTTTAAAATATTTTCAGGCTCAGATACGGGTGTGGTCTGCTTATCATCCAATTTTTTTTTGGTATTCCTTCGACTGGATGCCAGTTTATTAGTGGTGTATTCGCCAAGTAAAAATTAAAATTAGCCTTAATATTGTATTATATCTTTGTTCACTATCAAACAAAGAAACTTACCATTTCATTCTCCCAGGGAAAAACAACTTCATTTCTCCATCCCCGACAACGATGCCAAAAAGATGTTGTTCCTGAGTTTATACTTAAGGATCAAAGTATAATGTTAGGCATCAGAAAATAAGCAATTTTTTAATGTTTTCTTTTTCTACCTCAGTTGTGTGAGAAAATATTACTTAAATTGAATTAACAGTATAACAGCTCAGAGGTCGATTTCCGTGTCTGGGTTAAAATTAAAAAGTATTGAATGGAATGAGAGAAAAACATAAAGTTGTTAGACAAAGAAATGCAACAATTTCAGAAGAATCTTACTTTGTTACAGAAGAAGAAAATAGATCATATAACTTTTAATGAAGCACAAAATTTAGCAATCTAATTTACTCACAAGTCTTGTATTTGCTAACATCAAATACAAAGGAAAATATGTTTGCTATCAGATAACTAAATGAAATATAACCACAGTAGATGTTGTACTAAATTGCGATCGGGCATTCATTAAGGAAATATATAAAAATATGATGAGATATGGAAAGACAGAAGAACACATAACTCAAACTGGATGAAATGTGGAATCTCTAGTCTGCACTTGTATTAATTCTCAATGAGGAGAGTTTTCTCAATTACATACAGCAAGAAGCAGCCTTTGTTCATTCTTTTGAATATGCATTTATACAAAGATTCCCCAATCCTAATTGTTTGGAATCCCCTTATTTCTAAAAAGTAACAGTTACAAAATCAGAAAGGTGGAACACTTCATTTAGTTCTCCTCTATCTATTTCTCGTGCTAGCAGACATGTTTTCTTTCCTTGTTTTCTAGCTTTAACACAATAGTCTCTAATCGTGACATGTACAGATGATGTGTACAAGTTACTTCATTATTTCTTTGAAGCACTTCCCTTTCCTCATCCAATAATTCGACACACCTGCTTACAAATTGTGCTATCGGTCTGGAGGGTTCTGTCACATCCTTTGCCTCAAAAATATACCATTTCCTTTCCAATAGTGGCAATTTGTCTTCCATTCTTTTGTCTTTTGCAGTCATTAAGTGTAGCTGCAAATTAGGTTTCACCAACCATCTATATATCTGAGCGATATCAACCTGTTTTAGCTATGATATTTCAGCCTGAGTTTCTTTTGACATTATTTTGATATCAATTTGATGTTTTGCTACATCAACTTGTCCCAGTACTTCGGAAAGATCACCTTTTCCAAAGCCGGAAGACTCTTTATTTAGTGAGTGGAAAGCCTCTTCATAAGCCTCTTTGATTTCCTTAGTTGTTCTTTTACTTTCAGCTATGTTGGCCTCCCAGGTCTTCAATAGTATGTCACCTCTGAACTGCTCTGAAACAAACAACCTGGGAACTATAGAAATTTCTTCTATGGCTGATGACACAACCGCCTCTTGAAAAGTGAACCGAGCTACAGTAGCCTCTCTTTATCTGAAACAAATATTATCCAATGATTCGTTCACCCCCCAAAAATTATTTGGAATAATTTCCACCTTGTTCAAAAGGCTTCGTTGTGCTAACTCCAGCGTCTCACATATCTCCACTACTTGTGCTTGGAAAATAGTTACATCTATAACCATGTTCTCAGTCAACTTTACCTTGGTCTGTAATTGCTTCACCAACTCACCTTGTTGAATGGCCCGCCCTTCGCTCGCCTATACATTTATTTGCATCTCCTAAAGATTGGATTTTAACTATTGAATTTCTTGTTTATCACTGGCTCTAGCCTGTTTGAGACCTTTGTTGACTTCACTTCTGACGTTATTTTCTAAATTCCTTATCTGATTTTGTAATTGGATTCTCAATAGATTTCTCTGTTTCAATTTCTTGGCCAGATTCTTGACTGACCACTGATTGGTTGTAGCGAAGGCACCTAATGAACGAGCCATTTCCTTGGTGAGCTATGAATCCTCCAAGCCCTATCCATCAAATATCATCCATTTCCCTTTGGTTACTACCCCTTCATTCTGTTGCGATTTTTTTCTGACTATGGCCCTCCTTTTCATGCTAAAGAAAAATTTTGAAGGGGGCATCTCTTCAAGCGAGATCGGGGTAATATCGCTTGCAAAAATAACTTCGGGACCAAGATTTCTGAAACTTGTCTGCAGAGGGGTTAGTGTTGTAATTGGACTGCCTATCTCTGTGAATTGCTTTCCTTCTACTATTTGTGAGGTATCAATAGGGGTGACTAGCGATAAAGGAGGTACCATTTGTTTATGTTTTAGAAGTGTCTCAGATTGAACCTTTGTCTGCGGCCCTAAATATCCTGCCCACGAGGTTTCTAATTCTTATGTAGACACTTCAAGATTCTTTGGGAATTCCTCGATAGTTTGTTTATCAAAAGGCCCTGGTTCAAAACCTAGAGGTATGGATTCATGCACCAAAGGAGTGGTTATCAATTCTCCTTGTAGTATCTTGGGAAAACTATTTTGTCTATGCCTTTGGAAAGTGAAGAAAATGGCATGTTGGTCAGGGGATAACGTTTGAACTTTGTCTTGTACCTCCTCATGTGATATGATTCCCCTGAATATATCGTCATATGGGGAGTATTCATGCACATATATTTTCATATTGCATTGAGCTAAGTGATTCTCTACGATCTTGTATGGATCATGTCTTTTAAATTCAATGTCAACCAATTTGACATCCTTTAAAGTTGCAGCGTCTACTTTGGAATGACCAAAATCTAACAAGGAAAACCTACCAACCTTTAGAGGGAAGGTTGGCCAAGCTTTCTTCTGAGAAGCTTTTAGCTCTTTTCCAATGCCTCCTATTACCGTCTGGTAAGCCACTTCTTTGCACACCAGTTTGTCGGGCATAAACTTTGGGAGATCATGAGGGGAAACCGAGCATCTGAAAACCCTGATATATGAGAAATTTTCTTCAATGAACCAATCTGCAACTTTTTTAAGGTTTCCCATTATTTGATCTGAAATCCAAGGAGGTAGATGACCATATAGTGTTTGATGAATGAGAATCACTACATTATGACAGATTTCATAAAATAAATCTTTGGCCTTTTCCTCCCATAGTTTGGAATGATAAAAATGGATAGGTTCTGCCCTGGTTGGGTTCCAGCTCCAATTCATCAATGGAAATGGAATCATGAAATAGATGGAATCCATGACATACGCAGACATATAAAAAGGGGTAGGTTGACCTTTTGACTTGGTCATTTGATACACAAAAATTTCCTTGGCTAAGTTATCAAACAACATCTTAGCCCAGTTGAAAGTGTATCCTCCAGCTGCCTCATGCATGATTGATACCCATTCCACTGGGAAATGAGTAGGACTTTTCCTTCCGAATATCCTACATAACATCATGGCTACATAGATCATATACCCATTTAATGACGCAGTGGAATAAACACCATGGGAGTCATCTCTAAATTTCGTTGGATATCCCCACCAGGATTTAACTATGTTTGGGTATCTTCGGTCAAATTGCACACATTCTTTTTGTTCAAACTCCATCAAGAACGCATCATTATAAATATATTTTGGATCAGGGGATAGTTTGTACATTACTTGGAGGTGTTCCGGCCTGAAAGAGCCAACATCAAGCTTTTGGTGATTGATGATGCTCCTAGTCTACACATCGGTGTTCTCCAGACCCCAGCTTATCATGTCATTGTATGGCATGAGCTTCGGCCACATAACTATTTTATGAATCTCAAACTCTGCTAGAGTTCTGAGTTTAGTTCTATGAGTGTCGTTCATTTCATCTCCAGAATCGTTTGGGCGATTTATAAATTTGTGCTCCAAGATTTTGAAAATCTGCATCCAAGATTTAATCGAGTCTACAACTCATGGCGTAGTATCAGACAGAACGTCTGCGCTCGGATTCGAACCGTCACCGGAATCATCATTCTTCTTCAACACTTTCCTGGGTGCCATGATATCAGAAATAGAACGTGAATACATGTTACAAGGGGGAATGTGTAAGCTTTCCTTGCATAAATCGCATTGCTTTGTTGAAGGTAAAAATAAAATTCAAAATAGAACACTTTTATTTACACTCAGTTTGCATTAATTCGAGCACACCTTTGCAGATGATGAATTTATTGGCTTTAATGAGGAAAGTACATCTGACGATACACACTATATGCTAGAAATCATTTCCATTGATTCATATTAAATGTTACTAAATATCAGCGATTCGCGATCAGGAGTTTTGGATGGAACAAAATTGAAATATCCTGAAATGCCAATGTGCGAAATATTAATTTACATTGTTAATTTCCTTTTAAGATGTTAACTAATCACGTTTAAAACTCAATGCTTTCGAGAAATCAGGTTTTGGGATTTTTTGGATTTGATGAATGGTAAGCCCCCGATTCCTGAAACGCGAAATGATTTATTACCTTTGACTTAGTTTGATTTAATTAATCGAGAATTACTCTTTCGACATTTTATCGTTTCATAAGTTTGCAAGCTGACTCTTTTTTATATCTCTGAAAGGCCATTACCTACGATGACGTGTCAAGGATGAGTCATCCTAAAGGTTCCACGTGTTAATTTGAATCGTGTGAACTCTTAGACGGCAAGCTCAAAAAAAGTGTCACTTGTCTACTAGGAGAAGACTCAAGACACATACGTACATCCATACTCATGTATTTTAAAGCTTTAAGAACAGTTAAAACGAACGTCTTTCGGGTATCGATATTTTGAATGTTAAGACATAATGAAATATCTGAAACGCGATACTTTGAACAAACTTTCGACGATTTAGCTCATTAATCTTTTGGTGGCTTCATAAATTCGAAAGATTTTAGATCATTCGATGATACGGAAAACTTTATCAACGGTGAGACTCAAGTGATTTTTTCTCTTATTTAATCGAGAATGAAAATTATTAAATTATAAATACTAGAAAAACATGTGTTCCAATAGGGACCATCTCCAAAACTTTGTTTTTGAAGTCTCCCCTCTGCAGGGCTCAAGGGTCCATGAGCTCATGGAGAATTTCCTCCTTTCTCTATGGTGTCATTCCAACATTTATTTTTCCTGTGTTAGTTGTTCATGCTTCTTTCCTTTTATATAAACTAGTAGTACTTTGATTATCTCATGGAGTTTAGCTATCCATTTTCCATTTTGGTGCATATGCATGAATCACTTCTCACCAATTCTTGGGATCTTATCTTGTTCTTCAAGTTGTCAATCTACATAATGATTTAAGAAGTGGTTGATGGTAGATTATATAGACTATGCATTTAGTAATGGATATTTAATTATCATTAATTTGAAAAAGTGTTCATATCTTTCCATAAATTTCAAAAGCAACCATATCTTTCCCAAAAATTTGAAAAAGTAATTGGATGGTGTGGAAATCAAAACAATTTTTTAGTGCATTTACTATTGGATTACCATCATTACTGGAAGGAACAATGTTTTATCGATACCACCATAGTTCTATAGTGTGATGATGCAACTCAAAGAGATTATCTTGACATGACTTGACTATTTTGAATGAGAATTCCCCTATCCCCTGACTACAAAGGTGGAGCTTAATTCCCATGCATATTGAAAGAAGCTTACAAATTCAAACGATTTATTCTCAACTCAACTAACTCAATACTTCCTTAACCACAAGGTTAAGTTTTATTAAATTAATACAACTAGATTGACTATCCCTTTCATAGGATCTAGCCTTATTGAATAATAATTAAAGTTATATATATATATATATATATATATATATAATTAAAATTAAACAAAAAAAAAAATGAACAAAAACAAACAAAGCAACCATATTTCCCCCCTACCCGCGCCCGTGCCATCGATATTCATAGCTTCACAAACTAGCTATTGAGGAGGAGGTCGCCCATCGCCCAAACCCTGCAAGTAGCTATTGGAGGAGGTCATCCATTCTACGAGGTAGCTATTGGAGGAGGTCGCCCATCGCCCAAACCCTGCAAGTAGCTATTGGAGGAGGTCATCCATTTTGCGAGGTAGCTATTGGAGGAGGTCGCCCATTACCCAAACCATGTGTCGAGGTAGCTATTGGAGGAGGTCTCGCCCATTTTCACACAAAGCGAAAATGAGGTAGCTATTGGAGGAGGCCTCCTGTGACATAGACAGAGAAAGAGAACCTACGACCAAGGGAACAGAGTAGTGTTGATAAAGTAGGCCATCTAGCCCTAGCATGATAGAGGAGCGTTTATAGAGGAGGCTAGCCAGCCCTAGTGTTGATAGAGGAGGCCAACAATGTCATCAAATTAGGTATGGATGTGAAGCAACTCTTTCCATGAAATTTCTCCTTCCTTCTTTCCATGAAATTTCTCCTTCCTTCTTTTTCCCATTACAAACATGTGATAAAAGTTTTTCTCATGTTCATGACATGACATGCATATGCTCAAACCTTGTTTTGTCTTTCTTTAGATGAATTTCTAGGTGGGAACTTTGTTCAAAAAAACCAACTAGAAAAATATTTTTTCCTTCACCACCACTCCTCCATCCTTAAATCCACAATAAACAATGAGGCATATCCTAACATTGTATTATAAGCCCATGTTGATGGGTTTTTTGACCATAGTAATTCATGCTCTCCTTTATATAATCATTCCATTCTTGTGCCATAGCCCCTACCAAACCAATGTCCTATGTTGAATTCCAAGACACTCTCAACAAACTAACCTAAACAAGAGTCAATACATCACTGAGAATTTGTACGTTCAGACATGGTAAATTTTCCTAAGGATCTTGGGATATCTTGAAGTTACCCTTCACAACAACCCACAAATAAACTCCAACAATGACCTTCTTACCATTTACAATCCTCCATGCCATCCATTAATTAGAATAGAGAATGATATTGAATTTAAACAACCTTTGACCCAACTAACCACTGGAAGATTGAAACCAACATGTATGAGCAATAATATTAAATATAACCATGAAACCCTATTGTATGCCTTTGATAGATCTAACTTTATAACAAAGGCTGTCATTTTCTTTGTCTTGGTAGAATGGAAAGCTTCTTATGCCAACCCCCACAATATAAGGAATTTGTCTCCCATTCAAGAAGCCAAACTATTCAAAAGAAATGGCTTTGGATAGATTATGATTTATCCTCCTTCTAGTTACTTTTGATATGCTTTTATAAATATAATTGCATAATGATATTGTCTTGAAATATTAAAAAATGTATGGATCATATTTTTTAGGGATCAAACATAGAAAGGTAGAATTTCAAATGCACCTAAGACTTTTCCAGAGGTCCTAGATTAATTTGGAATGGCTAGCACATCCTCTTCAATGAGCTCATATAGCCCCATATAATATAAAATTGTATAGTCCAACGATTAGGAATAGGTATTTTCTCTCATCAAAAAGAGTATACATTGTCCTTTAAATTCTCCTTTGTCACAAATGTCCATTAACTATTTATTTTGAATTCCTTCCATAAACCTTGGAAAAAATAAGAAAATTGTCACTATGTTTGCAATGTTGACTAATTCTAGACCCTTAAATACATATTTGAAATGGGTTGTCCCCACCTATGATATTTCTTGGAAGTTCTACATTCTAGCCCGTGCTGGATTTTGAATGCTCCATATGCTATTCATGCTTTTCCTCATGTTGGAATGATTATGGGAAAAATAAAGTATTCTCATCTGCATTTTCTATCCATAAGGCCATGCTCTTAATTCTCCATTGAGTGCATTCCCAATTCATTAGAGCCTTTTTTTAATCCTCCATCCTCCATCCTCTTCAAAGAAACAACCAAAAGAGAAAGGAACTACACTTGTAATTGAGACAGCTCCAATTGCATCGGTACTACCACAAACTAGAACCACTAGACTACACAATCAAGGTTCCTCCTCTTCTCATCCAACTTTGAAGCAGATTCAACATGTATACACTATAATTTTGGATTGTTTAAGATATAGTAGGTAATGAATTTCTCAAAGATATTTTGATAAATAACTCCTTGTATGAATTAGAGAGATTATATATATTTCCTTTGGAAATGCACTTTAGTGACATTATATACATGGTGTATACCTATGGGAAATTAAAATTAGAAAATGTGACCTTCAAAAAATAGCTTGGAAGGGTCCTAAACAACACTCTTGGAAGCATGATGACATAATGATATTGACAAGGCACTTTAGGACATAACTTTGACTCTAAAAAGAGAGTTAGTAGAGAATAAGAAAGACTTAGTAGAGAACTTGTGACATGTATTGTTGTAGAGAATGGGGATGACTATATTTTTGCATATATGAACCATTTGGAAGATTTGAACCCCATGTTTTAACTAGAGCACTTCTAACCTTTGGTTGAACACATGTTTAAAACAATCACTAATCAAGTAGCTAAAAAATGGAAGAGTGGTATTAGTGACACCATATTTCCCCTCATTTTTCCATTTCCATTTGCATCAAGAGACTTTTCCTAGAGACACAATTCAAGTCTTCACATTTCCTAGAGATTTTTCCATTTCCATTTGCCTAACTCTTCTACACGATTAAATTCCTCACACTTAGCCAAATTTAGAACCCAACATAGTTGATTCAACCCCTTTCTAGCCTCATTTCAAAATCAAATGAACTTCAACAACCGTGTTTGGAGATGTTAAGAGTTGAGAATGCAGAAAATTTCTTGGTTACCTCTGCTAAAATAAATTAATACTGCAACATCCTAGAGTTGACAATCAACAACACCATCTAAAAGTAGTTACTACTCCAATGAATTCTTAATCGATCATGTGGGCCTATAAAGGAAATTTCCATTGATAGTTAGAAACTGATACACTATGTTCATTTGTAGAAGTCAACTCAAGATGTGTAGATTTGTTCCTCTATGATAGATATTTTAGTCGCACATCAATTTTTTGAGTCAAATTTTAGTTGGCCCTTCTCATGCACAAGCTCTAGCTATTATGCCACTGAATGTGATTGAGTTAGTTCACATTCATTTCTTATTTACAAATGAGATCTTGTATCACAACATTGTTGGGTTCATTATTGAATTCATGCAGTAATGCTTCATATGGTATATAGTAAGTTAGATATACATTGGACCTTATTTCATGCCAACATTGGTTCCAAATAGTTAATAGTTGATCATTTTTATTAATAGTTAATTAATTGATTCATTTTTATCATGAAATTGAAATGGACATTTGTTGAGATTATTATAAATTAATGGATTACGCGTTTCTGCAGGAAACAATGTTTTCCATAGAAACTTAAATGACAAAACATTGGAGTTGTTTGGCCCCACCATTCGCACACGGTGGAATGGCCAAGATAGCAAAAAGAAAGATGATTTAATAGACCACATGGTAAACTTGTTCGGCAACACTTTCAACAAGAAAGTGGTTACAAAGTTAGTCGGGGAGAATTTAAAATATACCAGGGCCCAATATAGGGACAAATTACAATTAGACCTCAAGCATGAGCGCCCTCCCATGGTTCCGGAGAAAGAGTGGAAGGCCCTGATAAAGGATGCAAAGGAAAACTTGTTTAAAAAAGAATGAAGACATCCACAAGTTGGTCAAGCAAGGTACAACACATGTCATATTATTAGTGAAATATGCTCATTTATGTTTTTCTTTCTTGTTTTAAGTAACAATTATGATATCTAATTTTTTTCAAAAATTCCATATGTAGGCTACCAGACACCTCCAAAGAAACCAAGGCTAGAGTGGAAAAGCACGGGCAGCATAAACTAGGCTAGGGTGGCTATGGAAAACTTAAATCTTGAATCGTAAGATCTAAATGATTAATTGTGGTTAATATTTATTTAACAGTAGCGAACAAATATATGTTTTTGTTATTGGTATTTTTAATGGTGTTATGCATTGCAGTTAAATATGTTTGACATTGTTTCCATCGAGGAGGACCTGAATCCTGGTTACAAGCACGGTTTTAAAAGTGTGATTGAATATAGGAAAAGCTTGGGCCAGTCTCCAATCTCCCTAGCCATGCAGGTAAATAAAATGAATAAGGAAACCGCAGTAGCATGCTTGTAAATTCTATTCATATTTTATTATATCACCCTTAACTAAGTATTTATGTTTTTTTTCAAGCAACAATGCAACCACAACAATGAATCTAGTGGTATTCAATAGACACCATGTCATACAAGGGTGCACATGTCCAATGATAGTGGGGAGCAAAGTACCCATTCCGGTATGTATGCTTAAGAATTAGAAATATTTACTGTGATTGTAGATATTTATTTCCTGACTTATACTTATATATTATCTTCTCAAAATTGAAGAGCATGTAGCTCAGGAGGGTGAAATTCGAGAGGAACCAAGTGGATAAGAAATTAACGCACCAACTGTCACAGCTACACAGACAGGTAAAGAGCAATAGTGTATTGTTAATCAAAATAATGAATTAGTTATTTCAATTATATTTCAACATATCGATATGATCATTTTCGTTGTTGCAATTCACGGCCCTGCACAAATGCCTCGACACCCTTCTCAGCGACATACCAAAAGTATGGTACATGAGCGCATGGAAACACAAACAATATAAGGACAGGGCACAAGAAATACAATGTCCTTGGATGATTATGATACCCCAATTGTCAATTTTATGAATGTAAAAAAACATAAATCAAAGAAAAACTAGATGTATAAATTCATGACTTGTATTTGGGTGTTTATCGATGTTTCTAGTATGAAACATTATTTATATGAATTACAACATTATGCTTCAATGTTTATATGTTCATATGTTTTGATGACTATCCTAGTTATGCATGAATGTCTATATGTTTTCTATATAAACAAAATCATTTGGTGGGTATGGGGAATTGAGAGCAATGTGAGGGGGGGGAGGGGCCATATGAGCTTCCACCTTCACGTGGTTGGCCCTGTTCAGTAGAGAATAACCTATTCTCGAAACAAAGAGAAGCTCATTAAGGTATGCAACCACTTAAGTTTTTTCTAGAGTATTTTACATAACTAAATGCATGTTTATTTGATTATATATTATTTACTCATATAAAGAATTTGTCTTTTATGATTCATGCAGGTCTTGGAGATGGAAATGCATCTCCTGTACAACTCTTATCAATTTGTATGGGCTAATGGATCTGGCAAAAGGACAATGATAAGGTAAGGGTTTTGACATGTTTTTTAAAGTAGGCTTTATACTAGTAAAAGTTCACAATCTTCATGAAAGGATAGAATTGCATTTTTGGTAGACAAGCATCGATTGTTTTAACAAAGTATGAATCATAGACTCTGGGAAAACCGTTTTTTGTATTCTTACATTGACCAATACAACTATAACAGATTTTTAGTACAAAATCTTAACCACGCACACACACACACACATGAACCCTAAGTAAACAAATGAGTGAAGAGAAAGGGAGAATATGTACTAATAGTAATGAATGAAGATAATAATATGAATAATGGAGTGGAGAGTGCACTCTATCCTAGTTTAATGATACTTCCATCCAACATGTCTCATTGTAATGTATGTTGTGATAGTTGTGTATTCTAACTATAATGTATGGTTCTATGTCCATCATGGGATTCCTAGAGCACCACCTATCATTCATGATCCAACACATATTAGTCAAGAATCCCATCCACTGCTAATGTGTGCAAGTACCATATGATTAAATAATAATTTGTGTCTTTAATTAAGAGCTAACAATCTTTACTATCACCATATTCTTCTAGTGCATGTAGATTTATATTTGAAGTTGGAAATATTAATGAAGAATTCAAGAACTACTTCCATACAAAAGATATCTACATTCAACAGTTTATGAGCTATCCCAACATTGTTCCAATTGTGGATTTTTGAGAGGTGATTAGGTCCCACATATTATTTACCTAGTTTAACCACCACTTCAAAATCAAACTCCTAAAATAGTAGAAAACATCGATAGAATTAACCTTCCAACATTGTATTGTTAACCAAATACGTGACCACTAAATTATCAATGAACAACTTGAAGGACTGTTCCAGAAGATAATACTTGAGATTTTGTAGCATATACGCCATCACCAGGCCTTTGCATTTCATGGTTGTGTAATTACAATTTTTTTCTAGAAAATTACCTTGGGTGGTGTAGCATGTGTTCCCCTAGCTATGCCAACATGTTGCCAATGCAATGGTAGTGGAATCCACATGGACATGGAAAATTTTTGACCAATTAGGAAAAACAAGAATTGGAGCCATAACCATCCATTGTTTTAACTTGGGAAAACCCTTTTCACTTTCTACAATACATACAAATGGGACACCTTTTCATAGTAGTTCCTCCTTCTACATTATTAGTTGAGCATGCCCCATGATAATATTATGGCAATACCCTGCATGACCATAACACGGGGAAATTCTCTAGTGTATACATATTCTAAAATTACTATGATTTTCATTAGTTTGACTAAACATCCTTCCTTGTAGATAATATGATCCAAGAGGATGTTTAATGGGGTGTAGAAAATTAAATTCTTAATATTTAGGTACAAGTATATCAATCAATGTCTTTCCATCACCAACATTAGTTTATCCATGTGACGCTTTAGCAAGATATACATTTCCAATAATTGAAAGTATAGCTCAAGGAAATTGTGGATATACTCATTGAACATAACAAACATGATTATAGAGAACATAATTGGTGCATTACTTGGGCCAAAGGGCATGAGATTGTATGCATACAATCACCATTCCATAGAAAAAATGGTGTTCATCTTATCCTCATTGATGATTCAGATTTTATGATAGCCAAATAATCCTACTATGAAGGTGTAAGGTTCATTCCTTGCCACTTTCTTGGTAATATCTTGACTAAAACATGTATGAAAGGGATCATGTATGTAGGCCTGACTCAATCTAAAAAATTCCACAGAAAAATTTATTCCACCTTTTTCGCACCCTAGATGACTATTAGACTAATCGAATCTTATTGTTCCACTGAAAATATCTAACCTATAGTTAGCATATCATGTGTCTCTTGTTTATCATATTCCTTATAATGATAATGCATCATATATAGTCACTTCTTGGTAGATCAGGTGTCAGGATTCAATTCTATATTCATCTCCCAATGTTCTCCTCTCACTCTTTTCATTTCAAAGATGCTACATGGGAATAGGTGAGTGTACTCTCAAATAAAATATACAATGTCTTCAATGATGTTTTCATACAAATAGTACCCAATAATAGCCAACTTAGACACATCCTCCATACTGAAATCGACTATTTGTCTTCAATATCCCATGATAGTGAACTAGATACTTGGTATTCTTGGCTTATGTGACTACTGGTGCCTTAGGTAACAGATGGAATGACAACTGAAATATCTAGAGAATTGGGGAAAATGAGAAACTCACAGAATGTATTCAATGTAATCGAGGTAGGACAACATGGGAAAAATGATGATCATCCATGCATATGTGTGATAAATCTACTATCATTGGGATAGAGAATGGGAGAGGTTAAGGGAATGAAGGGGTTGACTTCGCAATCTTTGCATACAAAAAAATCTCTTTTGGTGTAATATGTCAAAATAATTATTAGGCAGATTGGCTTCTATATAATGTAGTGTTAGTGTCAAGACCAACCAACACTATTAGAAACCAAATAAGTGAATCAATTCAAGATATATTGACTATCAATTCCCATGAAGTCAAAATATATAGAATCAGGAGTACCAACCAATACC